>OY740787.1:90845986-91146657 GCA_963514005.1 Raja brachyura | reverse complement strand
ATTTGAGTCCTTTAGAGAGCGCAGAGAGGGGTGGGGGGAGAGAAGGGGAGAGAAGGGGAGAGAAGGGGAGAGAGGTGGAGAGAAGGGGAGTGAAGGGGAGAGAAGGGGAGAGAGAAGGAGAGAGAGGGGGAGAGAAGGGGAGAGAAGGGGAGAGAAGGGGAGAAGGGGAGAAGGGGAGAAGGGGAGAAGGGGGAGGGAAGGAGTGGAGACACTTTTAAGAAGCCAGACAACTTTTACTAAAGTTTAGCGGGCATTTAACATTACCGGTCGGTTTACTTTCCTTTCTTTTCTCAACGAGCTTTACCTTCGACTATCTTTAATTTCCTTCAACTACCCTCGATTACCTACGACTAACATGCCGACCTACTACGACCTACCTCGACATACCTACGAGTAAAAACATATCTATTTTTTCCATGGCGACCTTTTTTTACTCGCGGGCATTTTTCAGCAAGTTGAACAATACGCCGCGACCTAGCTGAGGCCTGGAGTACGCGGGGACTACTCTCAAGCTTGAAGGAGAGTTACAAAGACCTCCTGGGACCTCATGTCGACCATGCTGCGAGTTTGAGTCGAGGGAAAACTCTTCTGAACTTGCGGATTAGGTCTCCGCAGTGGGACAGCCCCTTAAACTGTTTGGGAATCCTGCGCCCTCACTCTCACGTCCCTTTGCACCTCCGATTTCTGGATTCTCTCCCCATTTAGAACATTTGGAAGCCGCAAAGGTATCTCAGATCTGGTTCCCCAGGGGGCAGGGATGGTTTTGTTCTGTGCTTTTGTGGAGCCTCACCCAAGAGGTAGTGGGGTTGTCCTAATATAGGCATGAGCACCCTATCCCTGATTATTGAGGGGAAGTTCTGAAATAATTCTTGGACGGTCTTCTGGCTAAGACAATGAACCAAGACAGGCTGATTTCATAGAAAACACCCATTTATTACAAGGAAAGAAAAGCACTTTAGATGAATGTCTACATCATTAAACATCCTTTACAAAAACAAGACTTTGGAATTATTGCGTCGGAGTTCTACAGCATGGAAAGAGGGCCCTTTGGCCCATCGTATCCATGCTGACCAATTTGCATGTCTGAAGTACTCCCATTTGGTTCATATCCATAGTCTAAATATTTTCTATTCACGTGTCCTTTAAGTAGAACTTCCTCTGGCAGCTGATTCAACATACCCGGCACCCTTTGTGTGGAAGGGTTGGCCCTTGTGACCCCTGTAAATCTTTCTCCTCTCACTTTAAATCTATCTTCTCTAGTGTTATGGGCCTGTCCCACTCACGCAACTTTTACGGCAACTGTCGGCACCCGTCATAGGTTATTGCAGGTCGCCAAAAATTTTCAACATGTTGATAGTCCAGCGGCGACCAGAAAGACGCTACGACTCCTTGGGCGACTGAGGAGACCACTCAGGACCATATAGGTGACACCCTGGCGACATGTCGCAGAGTCGTACCTTGTTCTGGTCGCCGCTGGGTTTTCAACATGTTGAAAAAGTTGTGTAAGGTGGACAGGCCCATTAGACTCCCTTACGCTGAAACAAAAAGATTGTGACTGTTTACTTTATCCGTGACCCTTGTGATTTTCTATATCTCGATAAGGTCACATCTCAGCCTCAGCCTGTCCAGTCTCTCCTTATATCTCAAGCCCTTCAGTCCTGGTAACATTCGTGTCAGTCCTTTCTGCACCTTTTCCAGCTTAACGCCATTCTTCCTATAGCTGGTGACTGGAGCTGTACACTATACAAAGTGTGGCCTCACCAACACCTTGTACAGTTGTTACATGGTGCAGTCTGTAGAAGGGTCCCAACCTGAAACGTCACCCATTCCTTCTCTCCAGAGATGCTACCTGTCCCGTTGAGTTACTCTGGCTTTTGGGGTCTAACGTTGGAGTAAACCAGCATCCGCAGTTCCTTCCTACACATTCTGTTACACAAGTTGCATTCTGCATCACAACTCTTGTGATCGAGTGCAAACATCTAGCTTGCAGACTCCTCCACACCATGTTCTACACTGTTGCCAGCGCATCAGCCATGCGTGCTTGTTGCTCTTCAAGCTCCTTGCAAAAGCAGATCACACAAAGCAAAAAACAGGACGTTTCATTCATGTTGTTTTCCTGCCAACCGTCAATGGAAAATAAACTAAAGGAAAAAAATCTCATGGAGGAGCCAAAGCACTCATTTAACACAAAAGCCCCGTGAATCAGAATGCTAGCCATTAAATAAAAACATGGGGCATTAGAATGGTGATCGATGGATTGTTTAAGGGCCTGTCCCACCAGCATGCAACTCCATGCGATGAGCGCGACCTGACGTGGTCGCTTGAGCCGTCCGGCGTTGCAGGGCCGGTCCCACTTCAATCGCCGGAGCCGTGTGGAATTGTGCGGAGTTCGTCCCGACATCGCGCGGGGCTCCGAAAAACTGACTGTGTTCAAAAATTCCGCGCGGCAATGGCTTGTCGGCTCGCAGTCGCTTCGACGCATTACACACCGTCTCGACATTGTGCCTCCATGACCCTCTCTGTAGGTGCCTCCGTGACCCTCTCTGTGTGTGGCTCCGTGGCCCTCGGTGTGTGTGCCTCTGTGTCCCTCTCTGTCCTGGCGAACTTACCTTTAGGACTTTGCTCCAAGTTCGTCTCACTTTGCGCCGCGTTGCGCCACTCACCCGACCTCCGCGCGGCCCTCGCTGCCGGTTTGGTCGCGCTTGCCGCATGCAGGCGCATGTTGGTGGGAACGGCCCTGTATGGGGATCACCCGACCTCCGCGCGGCCCCCGCTTCTAGTTTGATCGCGCTCACCGCATGGAGTCGGATGCTGGTAGGACAGGCCCTGTACAGCGCCAGAGACCCGGGCTAGCTCCTGACTACGGGTGCTGTCTGTACGGAGTTTGTACGTTCTCCCCGTGACCGCGTGGGTTTTCTTCGAGTGCTCTGGCTTGCTCCCACACTCCAAAGACGCACAGTCTTCTAGATTAGTTGTCTTCAGTCAAGATTGTAAAATATCCCAAGAGTGTAGGATAGTGCTAGTGTACAGGGATCACTGGTTGGAGCGGACTCAATGGTCCAAAGGTCCTATTTCTGTGCTGGCACAGAAGAGCTGGGAGAGCTGGCACATGGGCTGGTCCAATGATCAAATCACATCCATCAGCCAATATAACCAACCCCTATAATCGACCTTAACTATGATTATCTGTGCTACTAGAAGAGAATGAAAAATACATAGAGTATTGCCAGCTTAAATATGTGATTATGTAATGCAGTATATAAACCAAACACCCTTGGGGACATGGGGCCTCTGATCCTTACATGAAGATTACAAATGGGCTGCAAGGGAGAATAAGATTCTAGATTCAAGATTCATGAGATTCAAGAGACATTTATTGTCATGCACCAATTGGTACGGTGAAATTTGTGGTCACCGTACAGTCATACGAATAAAAAAGAACGCAACACACGATAGAGTTTAACACAAACATCCCCACACAGTGGAATCAACGTTTCCCACTGTGAGGGAAGGCACCAAAGTTCAGTCTTTCTCCACTTTGAAGTTCCGTGATGTTCACCCGTGTTCGGGGCCTCCCGAGCCCTTTGCAGTCCCCGCTACGGACGGCCCGATGCTCAGGCCCTCTCGCCGGCACGATGCAACTCCGACGTCGGAACGGAAGAGCGCTCTCTAAGATGGACTTTCATTACTTTAATTTAAGCCGGGGATTAAGAATGGAGCCTTGCCTGCAATGATTCACATCCCTCAGGAAAAATAGTTGCTGGAAAGAATTTATAGCACATGATCAATTGAAATGAGTAACTCTGTGCATGCAGAACTGACTCTCTGTGATGTATGGTCTTGTCAGCATGCACTGTTAGTTCCATCCAAATCAGCCTGGGGTCATTGAACTTTAGACTGATTCCTGAAGCTTTCTTCTATAAATAGTTTGAGCTGAGTGGCGCGGCAATGGGATTTTATTTTAAGCTCTGACTTTTCCCAGTGTAATAAATGGGGGCCAGGGTGAGGTGAAAGTAATATATCCACGAGAGAGGCTGCTTCACATCTTGCCAACACAGCGGAAAGTAACAGGCAAATATGAAAAAGGAGTCCACAAATGATTATAAATTCAAAATAACATATCAATTCAATGAGCCTGAAGAAAGGTCTCGACCTGAAACATCACCCATTCCTTCTCTCCAGAGATGCTGCCTGACCCGCTGAGTTACTCCAGCATTTTGTGTATTATCAATTTAAGTCCCTGTCTGAACCCCATAACTAATAGCAAACACATTGATGTCAACATATTTTGTCTGTTAAATAATATGACTGGTATATCAGGGGAGCGTTGGTTAATTCGGAATTAATACATATTTATTATTTGACTTTCTTTGGGTGTTTTTTTAAATCAGCTTACAATGGACTTCTGACAGCACCAATTAAGGCTAATGCCGAACTTCACTGCAAGCTGTGACTGTCCAACGTTAAAGCATAACACTGCTCCATTATCCTATTTTCATAAAGCCATCCCAACCACTCACACTGTTCCAGTCATTAGTGAATGAGCACAGATGCCGCTGACTAAAATGGCAAAGGTTAATACCATGTAACATTAAAATGAACATTAATATAAATAGCTGGTGGCTATCAAATTTTGGATGATAAAACTCAATCGCTTTACAGAATTGGAATGGTTTTGAGTGTTGGGGACTGCAGTATTTTTGATACCTACTTCAGAGTTTGAACGGTACATTAATTCTGTTTTTCTGTCTCTCTATTAGTACAGGCTGACCAGGTGGACATGTCCACAACCCTGCTCCTAGCAACTCATGACACAGAGAGAGATGGAAGGGCAATGAACATCTAACTACCTGCATGACTTCACCATATCTGTACACTATGGATGGATCGATTGTGATCACGTATTGTCTTTCTGCTGACTGGTTAGCACGCAACAAAAGCTTTTCACTGTACCTCGGTACACGTGACAATAAACTAAACTCAAAACGCAAACTCCATCCGAATATATGGATGGAATAAAGAAGGCAAGAAATTGCAGTTGTGGACGCAGCCCAGCCCATTTAAAATCAAAGTAAATCACCAACCAAGTCAAATTAGTGTTAAAATGTTGCAAAGATGTGAGCCATGTTCTAGTTAGACAATAGACAGATAGACAATAAATAATTGACAATAGGCGCAGGAGTAGGCCATTCGGCCCTTTTGAGCCAGCACCACCATTCAATGTGATCATGGCTGATTGTCCCCAATCAGTAACAGAGGCACTCTCTTCCTTCAATATTAATTTAAAAATTCCTTCAAATTTGTACATGATGTATCCACCAGTGTCCTACGACCCAAAACATTCCACATATGTAGGTATGTTACAAAACTTACCTTTAGCGGTGCTACAGTTCTGCCGCTGGCCGAGTGCGCGACTTTGGCGCCTTTAAAGGGGGGGGGGGGGGGGGCGGGGTTGAAATGCGGTTTTCCCCTTGCAGTCCGGAGCTTTATTTTCTCGGAGTGCGATCTATTTTTGGAGATTCGTTCCGACTGCCGGTAAGTCCGTTTTTTAAAATAAATCGCCCGACTATTTCATCGCTGCAGTAAAATAAAAATTAGCTCCTAATGCCGTGAACGCCTACAACGGGGACGGATTTTACGTAGGGGACAAGTAAGTGAAAGCTGTTTATTTTTACATATAAACTTGCTTTTTTAGGGGACTTTAATCAATATTTCATGTTGCGAAACGGTGATTTATCCCCATACGAACCGGCAGAAAATTTCCTGATATTGGGTTTAAATTCACGGCAACCGCAACGTTCCAATACATCGCGTTCCATAAAATCCCACTCACAAGCTGTTTAAAATGCCCATTAATTTACAGACATTAAACACTGAATTCCTTCAATTTGGCCTATAAATTAATGACAATTAGATTTAAAAATCATGTTATATTGGGAATTATTGTGTGACTGTTAATTGGACACTTAGGCTTTAAATTTTTTTAAATTTTTTCTTAAGAAATGGATAGATGTTTAGACCTAGTAATTGAATTTTGTAATTGGCTACAATTGGGTAACTAACTAATTATATGCTTTAACTTCAGGCCATCCAAGTAAGATTGTTTCATATTTGTTTCAGAATACTTCAATCTATAATAACTGAAAACTTCTTTCAGTTCTCTTAATTTTTAAGGAAGTTATGGGCTTTTGACTGTCCTCGATCACAACTTTTGTGTTAAGTCAATAGAAAAGCAATAGGAAGCAAGTTGCTAATTTCCGAGTATGAAAATAGCCATAACTTTTTTAATACTGAAGATATGAAAGTGAATTAGGTGTCAAATTAAACTTATTTTTATGCTTTATCTGATGGGATAAATTGCAGACTTGATTTTTTAAATCTCAACATTTTGTAACATTGCTAACATATGTTTTGGTGCTGCTTCAAACATGCACAATAAGCAGAGACTAAGTTCATCAATTTTGATTAAGTATTTTTAACACTTGTTTTGAAGGGAATGCATGAGAAACAGGTGACTCCAACACTGAAGTAAATGCATTGTCTATAACAGTGCAAGAGAAATGAAACTGGAAGCTCATACTCTTTATTTAAAAATGCAATGGCATTTTGATGCTAAAAACTCCGGAGGCCATACATTGGATTTAATTCTTTGAACATTTATTGATTTTTGCTTTCCTCTTCACATAATACCTGTGAGAAAAACACCAATGGGAAATAGTATTTTCACAGTCACGAGGTAGTTGTGAATTGTACATTGATCTCAGATTTCATCGCACTGTGAAAATTGACCCCGTCATCCTGTGACGGGCAGTGTGGTGCTATTTCTTTGCAAATGCAATAACAACATGTTGAAGATGTAAGGCAGTGCAGCCTGACATTTGCCTCTGGTCCGATTCCAGCTGCGATGTGTGATTGCTCCACACCATTTATTCCTGGTGCCGGGTGAGGTGGAATGAGATGTGGTGCAGCACAGGAGACGGTCTGGGAAGCTGTCAGGATATTAAAAGCCTGCCATTTCTTCCTGTCTGTGAATATTTCGCACACTTAAATGACTGTGGCTTCCAGATTATGATACACGAATGAGTGGGGAACTGAAGTGAAGTTAGGAATCTTGTAGATAAAGTGAGTATTATAGAAGAGTGATATAGAGTGATTTAAGGTGGCACGGTGGTGCTACTGCCTTACAGCACTGGAGACCCAGTCCTGACTATGGGCGCTGTCTTTACGGAGTTTGTACGTTCTCCCCACGACCAGCGTGGATTTTCTCAGAGATTTTTGGTTTCTTCCCACACTCTTAAGACGTACAGGTTTGTAGGCTAAGTGGCTTGGCATAAGTGTAAATTGTCCCTAGTGTGTGTAGGACAGTGTTAATGTGCGGGGATCGCTGGTCAGTGTGGATTTGGTGGGCCGAAGAGCCTGTTTCCGTGCTGAATCTCTAAACTAAACTTAATTGTGCCAAATGTCAAAATTCTACTTCTTTGAATTTAAGATAGCAATGTTACAACTTTTTGAGATTTTAAAAATCAAGTCTGCAATTTATCCCTTCAGATAAAGCACAAAAATAAGTTTAATTTGCCACCTAATTCACTTTCATATCTTCAGTATTAAAAAAGTTATGGCCATTTTCATACTCGGAAATTAGCAACTTGTTCCCCATTGCTTTTCTATTGACTTAACACAAAAGTTGTGATCGAGGACAGTCAAAAGCCCATAACTTCCTTAAAAATTACGAGAACTGAAAGAAATTTTCAGTTATTATAGATTGAAGTATTCTGAAACAAATATGAAGCAATCTTACTTGGATGACCTGAAATTAAAGCATATAATTAGTCAGTTACCCAATTGTAGCCAATTACAAAATTCAATTACTAGATCTAAACATCTATCCATTTCTTAATTTAAAAAAAAATTAAAACCTAAGTGTCCAATTAACAGTCACACAATAATTCACAATATAACATGATTTTTAAATCTAATTGTCATTAATTTATTGGCCAAATTGAAGGAATTCAGTGTTCAATGCCTGTAAATTAATGGGCATTTTAAACAGCTTGCGAGTGGGATTTTATGGAACGCGATGTATTGGAACGTTGCGGATGCGGTGAATTTAAACCCAATATCGGCAGGAAATTTTCTGCCGGTTCGTATGGGGGTTAAATCACCGTTTCGCAACATGAAATATTGATTAAAGTCCCCTAAAAAAGCAAGTTTATATGTAAAAATAAACAGCTTTCACTTACCTGTCCCCTACGTAAAATCCGTCCCCGTTGTCGGCGTTCACGGCATTGGGAGCTAATTTTTATTTTACTGCAGTGATGAAGTAGTCGGGCTATTTATTTTAAAAAACGGACTTACCGGCAGTCGGAACGAATCTCCAGAAATAGCTTGCACTCCGATAAATGAAAGCTCCGGACTGCATGGGGAAAACCACATTTTAACCCCGCCCCCCCCCACCTTAAAGGCGCCAAAGTCGCGCACACGGCCAGCGGCAGAACTGCAGCACTGCTGAAAGTAAGTTTTGTAACATACCTATTTAAGATATGTTTAAAGAACATATACTCTGTGATCAAACCATACGACATAATTAAAAAATATAAAGTTAACAGGCAAATGCACAGGAGAGAGCACAGAATAACTGCGAGCCAATATTTTTCAAAAATGTCAAATCCATATTTTTCAAAAAATGTCAAGCCCATCGGATGAGAATAAGTGACAGTAATATAGTAGAAAGCAAGGTGGCAATAGACACAAAATGCTGGAGTAACTCAGTGGCACAGGCAGCATCTTTGGCCAGATGGAATGGGTGACGTTTCGGGTCAAGACCCTTCTTCATAAGGTCATGTTCATATATGATAGGAGCAGTATTAGGCCATTCGGCCCAATAAGTCTACTCTGCAATTCAATCATGGCTGATTTATCTCTTCCCCCTAACCCCATTCTCCAGCCTTCTCCCCATAACCTGACACCCATAATAATCAAGAGTCTATCTATCTCTGCCTTAAAAATATCCATTGACTTGGCCTCCACAGCCTTCTGTAGCAAAGAATTCTACAGATTCACCACCTTCTGACTAAAGAAATTCCTCCTAATTTCCTTCCTGAAGGAACTTTCTTTAATTCTGGAGGCTATGACCTCTGGTCCTAGACTCTCCCACTAGTGGAAACATCCTCTCCACATCCACTCTATCCAGGCCTTTCACTATTCTGTATGTTTCAATGAGGTTCCCCCTCATCCTTCTAAACTCCAGCGAGTGCAGGCCCAGTGCCGTCAAATGCTCATCATATGTGAATCCACTCATCCCAGGGATCATTCTTGTAAGCCTCCTCTGGACCCTCTCCAGAGCCGGCACATCCTTCATCAGATATGGTGCATTGAATTGATCACAACATTCCAAATGCAGCCCGACCAGCACCTTATAGAACCTCAGCATTACATCCCTGTTTTTGTATACAAGCCATCGTGAAATAAATGCTAACATTTATTTGTATTCTAACCCTTTTGAAATAAATGTTTCAGATTCCTTCTTCAAGGCACCAAGTTCCACTAGCGAACAGCATTGTACTTCACCGAGCTTGCACATACCCTGGATAATTCTACAACTAGCCGGGTCGGAATCTTCCCTTCAGACTGTTCAATAAAGTCTCTCGACCCACGCATGCAGGGAATGGAAATTACTTGAGTGGGTTCTGAACATTGGCTGAAATATGTGCCAAGTTAGCCCGACAAATGATCATTCGTGTGTGTATTGAATGAAGGCCTTGGCATGTGTGCAGTGCCTGTCACGGCCAAAGGTGGCTGCAAAGCTGATCCGCCAACACACTGTGTAATGGGGCTGTCCCACTGTACGAGTTCATTCAAGAGTTCTCCCGAGTTTCCCCTGATTCGAACGCGGAGAATTACGGTAATGGCCGCTCGTAGGTACTCGGGGCTCTCGTGGACATTTTTCAACATGCTGAGGTTCTATAAGGTTCTATAATGTTGTTTTTCAACATGTTGAAAAATCTTCACGAGTCTCCCAAGTGCCTGCCGTTAGCGTCATAATCTTTGGTTAGCGTTACGAGCCGCTAAGTGACGTCCCCGAGCTCCGACGTACCTGCTACGTACATTCTACGTGCTTCCACGAGTTTGATTTTTTTTTTAAACTCGGGAGAGCTCTTGAGTAAACTCGTACAGTGGGACAGGCCCATTAGCTGACCAGTTGCTCACATGAGAAACAACTCACTCCCTGGGGCGTTCCTGGCCACAAAGACACAGCTGACCAGATCATCCATTCATCCATAAATATTCATCCGTTTCTGTTGTGTTGGATAATCACCGGGTTCAGACAACAGGGCTTGTATAACAAGTTAATTTATGACACTACTAAACACGCCACATAGACTCACGTATTCACGTGCGTGCTGGCAAACCCCGACTACACAGCAGAGAATGCCCCCGGATGGTGACCTGTTGTTGATCAGCTGGCATGGCTGAAGGCTGAGCTTCTCTCCTCTGGAAGGCAGCCCGACACGGTACATCATGGCGTCTCCCATCCATTCATGCCCCCTCCCGACAGCCAGTTGTTAGCCGGTTCTGCGCTCTACTAGTGATAGTTGGTCCGCCCAATTATTGCAGTGTTTTGCTCAGCAAACCCAGACAATACCAGAATTAAGGCCATAAGGTCATTAGTGATAAGAGTAGAAGTAGGCCATTTGGCCCATCAAATCTACTCCACCATTCAATCATGGCTGATCCGTCTCTCCCTCCTACCCCCACCCTCCTGCCTTCTCCCCATAATCTCTGACACCATGGTGGCACAGCCAGCGGTAGAGTTGTTGCCTTACAGCGAATGCAGTGCCGGGGACCTCGGTTCGACGCTGACTAGGGATGCTGGCTGTACGGAGCTTGTGCGTTCTCCACGTGACCCGCATGGGTTTTCTCCAAGATCTTCGGTTTCCTCCCACACTCCAAAGTGGCTTGGTATAAATATAAAAAATTGTCCCTAGTGGGTGTAGGATAGTGTTAATGTGTGGGGATCGCTGGTCGGCACGGACCCGGTGGGCCGAAGGGCCTGTTTCTGTGCTGTAACTCTAAACTAAACTGAACTTGAGCTAATCAAGAATCTATCTATCTCTTCCTCAGAAACATCCACTCTTAGCCTCCACAGTCTCCTGTGGCAAAGAATTTTACAGATTCACCACCCTCTGACTAAAGACATTTTTCCTCATTTTCTTCCTAAAAGAACACCCTTTAATTCTGAGGCTATGACCTCTAGTCCAAGACGCTCCCACTATAGACAATAGACAATAGACAACAGACAATGGGTGCAGGAGTAGGCCATTTGGCCCTTCAAGCCAGCACTGCCATTCAATATGATCATGGCTGATCATCCCCAATCAGTACCCCGTTCCTGCCTTCTCCCCATAATCCCTGACTCCGCTATCTTTAAGAGTCCTATCTAGCTCTCTCTTGAAAGTATCCAGAGAACCGGCCTCCACCGCCCTCTGAGGCAGAGAATTCCACAGACTCACAACTCTCTGTGAGAAAAAGTAATTCCTCATCTCCATGGGTCCCTTGAAGGCAGACACGGGTGAAATTTTTAAGGGCAACAAGGAAATGGCAAAATAGTTGAACAGGTACTTTGGATCTGTCTTCACTAAGGAGGACACAAACAATCTCCCAGATGTACTGGAGGACAGAGGATCTAAGGGGGCAGATGAACTGAAAGAAATTTTCATTAGGCGAGAAATAGTATTGGGTAGGCTAATGGGACTGAAGGATGATAAATCCCCTGGGCCTGATGGTCTGCATCCCAGGGTCCTCAGGGAGGTGGCTCTAGAAATAGTGGACGCATTGGTGATCATTTTCCAATGTTCAATAGATTCAGGATCAGTTCCTGTGGATTGGAGGATAGTTAATGTTATCTCACTTTTCAAGAAAGGAGCGAGAGAGAAAACGGGGAATTACAGACCAGTTAGCCTGACTTCAGTGGTGGGAAAGATGCTGGAGTCAATTATTAAAGAGGTAATAATGGGGCATTTGGATAGCAGTAAAAGGATTAGTCCAAGTCAACATGGATTTATGAAAGGGAAATCATGCTTGACTAATCTTCTGGAATTTTTTGAGGATGTGACAAGTAAAATGGATGAAGGGGAGCCAGTGGATGTAGTGTATCTAGAATTTCAGAAAGCCTTTGATAAGGTCCCGCACGGGAGACTGGTGACTAAAATTAGAGCACATGGTATTGGGGGTAGAGTGTTGACATGGATAGAAAATTGGTTGGCAGACCGGAAGCAAAGAGTAGGAGTGAACGGGTCCTTTTCAGAATGGCAGGCAGTGGCGAGTGGAGTGCCGCAAGGCTTGGTGTTGGGGCCGCAACTGTTTACCATATATTAATGATTTCGAAGAGGGAATTAGGAGCAACACTGGCAAGTTAGCAGATGACACAAAGCTGGGTGGCAGTATGAACTGTGAAGAGGATGTTAGGAGGTTGCAGGGCGACCTGGACAGGTTGAGTAAGTGGGCAGATGCGTGGCAGATGCAGTATAATATAGATAAATGTGAGGTTATCCACTTTGGCGGCAAAAAACAAGGGGGCAGATTATTATATCAATGGGGTTAGGTTCGGTAAGGAGGAGGTGCAGCGAGTCCTGGGTGTCCTTGAACACCGGTCACTGAAAGTTGGCGTGCAGGTACAGCAGGCAGTGAAGAAAGCTAATGGAATGTTGGCCTTCATAACAAGAGGATTTCAGTATAGGACTAAAGAGGTTCTTCTGCAATTGTATAGGGCTCTGGTAAGACCACATCTGGAGTATTGTGTACAGTTTTGGTCTCCTAATTTGAGGAAGGATATCCTTGTGATTGAGGCAGTGCAGCGTAGGTTCACGAGATTGATCCCTGGGATGGTGGGACTGTCATATGAAGAAAGATTGAAAAGACTAGGCTTGTATTCACTGGTGTTCAGAATGACGAGGGGGGATCTTATAGAAACATAAAATTATAAAAGGACTGGACAAGCTAGAAGCAGGAAAATTGTTCCCAATGTTGGGCGAGTCCAGAACCAGGGGCCACAGTCTTAGAATAAAGGGGAGACAATTTAAGTCTGAGATGAGAAAAAACTTTTTCTCCCAGAGAGTTGTGAATTTGTGGAATTCCCTGCCACAGAGGGCAGTGGAGGCCAAATCACTGGATGGATTTAAGAGAGAGTTAGATAGAGCCCTAGGGGCTAGTGGAATCAAGGGATATGGGGAGAAGGCAGGCACGGGTTATTGATAGGGGACGATCAGCCATGACCACAATGAATGGCGGTGCTGACTCAAAGGGCCGAAGGGCCTCCTCCTCCACCTATTTTCTATACCTATGTTTTCTAAGACAAAACTAAATTGCAGACAGTTGTAGAGATAGCGGTAGAGCTGTCCGGCAGAAGGCATAGAAGCTTGAAAACACACACTTCCAGAGTCAAGAACAGCTTTTCTCAGCAGCCTGTACAGTCTTTCCATGGCTATTGCTTTGTCTGATTCACATCTACTTTTTTCAGACATTGGACTTTGTCCATGAGCCTGTTGTGCTACAATGATGAGAACCATATCCTCCACTCTGTATCTTCCCCTATCCTCTCTCTATTGTACTTGAGTTTTACTTAATTGTATTAGTATAGTATTATCTGATCTGATCGGATAGCATGGAAAACAAAGCCATTCTCTGTACCTTGGTGCTCATGGCAGTAATAAACCTGAACCTACCAAGATGGATTACGATGTGCTGTTTCTCATCATCCCCAAATGGGATTTGGATCCCATTGTGATGTCATAGCAGTAACTGCCAGTGCGCAGATGGAAGAACGTTTCCTCAAACTGGATTTTGTAAAGTTAAAAATGTGAATAACTTGTAACATATAACATCAATCTGAACAAAATTTGATAAAAACACACCCCAAGACAATTGTGAGTAAGGTGTCCAAAAATGGGTACCGTTTTGGCAAAATTCAGGTCCAGACAGACAGACAGACAGACAGACAGACAGACAGACAGACAGACAGACAGACAGACAGACAGATAGACAGACAGACTCATTAACAAAAAGATAAGATTTGGGTCTGCTCCCCCAATGCAATATTCCACCACTCACGCATAGCCCCCAACTTCGCAGGCACAGATCATTTCCCCTCATCCCTCAAGAACACCATCCCCCTCCTTTTCACCCTCCCTCTTTTTTCCCTCTCCTCCTCCCCTCCACCAATCCCCCCCTCATCCCCTCTCCTTTCCCCTACCCTCAGTCACTCCCTCCCTCCCTCCATAAAAAGCAGCATCGGCAGTTCCTTCCTGCACAGGTCATTCATTGTTAGCTGTGGTTTCGATCCCGTTGACTTGACTATTGGACGAGTTTGCATTGTGTGTGTGTGTGCAACCCGACTCTCCCTCCATCTCTCAGCCCACTCCGGCTCTGCCACTCGGCCCATCCCCTGCCCAGCCTATCTGCCTGCCTGCTCGCTGCCGGGCCAGGCCATGGGGGGGATGGAGTCGGTGTTCATCACGCTGGGCGCCACGGGTTTCGACGAGCTGATGGAGAAGATCTCCTCCGAGAGGGCCGTGAGAGTGAGGTACTGCAGCAGCAGTGGCGGCAGAGGAAACGGACGGTCACAGCCATTCATGTGGGGGAACGGGTAGACGGGACCGCCATTGCCACAGAGGGTGGGCGGGGCAGAGGGGTGAGTGAGGGGAAGAGTGATGGGACCAGGGCCTCCATTGAAACCCTCCTCCCCCCCACGGCCACCGCCAGTGATGGGGGGAGACGATACACAAGTTACTGTGAGGAGGGCAGAGAGGAGTTTGTGAGTGAGGCGGGAGAGGCCGCGGTGCTGGAAGGGCCATGGAATTGACTGACAGGAGAAGAGACCAATCTGTGTGGCGCTGACTGACAGGTGAAGAGACCAATCTGCGCATGCGTGTTTTTAAGATTTTTAAAGCTTAATAACTTTTAAAATATACCATCGATCAGCACAAAACTTGTTGCACTTGCAGCACAGGAGAAAGGTGGTGAAAATTCGTAGCGCTATCGTGTACCCCTTTTGCGCAAAATGGAAAAAACTCGCAAATCGGAAAAGTACAAGATCAGAGTTTTAGTTATGTGACACAGACAGACAGACAGACAGACAGACAGACAGACAGACAGACAGACAGACAGACAGACAGACAGACGTGCATGCACTGTATATGTAATTGTAAGTATGTGTGTGTGTATATATATACACACACAGAACGTTTATTTATCTCTCATTTATCATATTGTTTACAGTGCACTATGTTTACATATTCTGTCATGCTGCTGCAAGGAAAGGGCCTGTCCTACCAGCATCCGACTCCATGCGATGAGCGCGATCAAACTAGAAGCGGGGGCCGCGTGGAGGTCGGGTGATCCCCTGTACAGGGCCGTTCCCACCAGCATGCGCCTGCATGCGGCAAGCACAACCAAACCGTCAGCGAGGGCCGTGCGGAGGTCGGGTGAGTGGCGCAACGCGGCGCAAAGTGAGGCGAACTTGGAGCGAAGTCTTAAGGTAAGTTCGCCAGGACAGAGAGGGGCACACAGAGAGGGGCACAGAGGCACACACACAGAGGGCCACGGAGCCACACACAGAGAGGGTCATGGAGGCACCTACAGAGAGGGTCATGGAGGCCCGATGTCGAGGCGGTGTGTAATGCGTCGAGGCGACTGCGAGCCGACAAGCCGTTGCCGCGCGAAATTTTTGAACACTGTCAGTTTTTCGGAGCCCCGCGCGATGTCGGGACGAACTCCGCACAATTTCGCACGGCCCAGGCGATCGAAGTGGGACCGGCCCCGCGACGCCGGACGGCTCAAGCGACCACATTAGGTCGCGCTCATCGCATGGAGTTGCATGCTTGTAGGACAGGCCACTAAGAATGTGATTGTTCTATCTGAGACAAATTGGCTTGATGTTGTGGCCGGTGAAATGTCTTCAATGCTGTGCAGTGTGCAGTGTGCAGTCTGGCACGGCATTAACATTCAGGTCAATGGTTCCACTGATGATGTTACGTTGCTGATGGTATTTTATTTATGGCTGTAATCTGATGTTGTGATTAAACTCCGATCACAATGTGCAGACGCCAGTTGTGATAACCTTCATTAAATTGCCAATAACTAGACAATTGCTGATTAAAAATCACAGCAACGGAGTCGGTAAGTTTCGCATGAGTGTCAAAACCTAATTGAACGTCCAAGGTCCTGAAGGACAAACAGGAACATTCACATCTCTTGTATAGATGGACCTTCATGTAGCCTGATGCTAGTAAGTCCATCTGTCTTATAATGAAAAAGGAAGTCATGAAAGGCTTTCTATCACAACTCCTTGTATTGATTTCACCTCATATATTAGTTTTCTCATAAGGTAATAAGTGACAGGAGAAGAATTAGGCCATTCAACCCATCAAGTCTACACCACCATTCAATCTATCTCTCCCTCCTAACCCCATTCTCCTGCCTTCTCCCCATAACCCATGGCACCTGGATTAATCAGGAATCTATCTATCTCTGCCTTAAAAATATCCATTGACTTGGCCTCCACAGCCGTCTGTGGCAAATAATTCCACAGATTCACCATCCACTGGCTAAGGAAATTCCTCCTTATCTCCTTTCTAAAAGAATGTCCTTTAATTCTGAACCTATGACCTCTAGTCCTTGATTCTCCCACTAGCGGAAACATCCTCTCCACATCCACTCTCCATATCCAAGCCTTTCACTATTTGATATGTTTCAATGAGATCCCCCCTCATTTCATTTTTGTTTCAAGAGCTAGATAGGGCTCTTA
Source organism: Raja brachyura (assembly GCA_963514005.1). Next base: position 91,129,856 of record OY740787.1, on the reverse strand, counting down.
AAGATAGTGGAGTCAGGGGATATGGGGGGAAGGCAGGAACGGGGTACTGATTGGGGATGATCAGCCATGATCACATTGAATGGCAGTGCTGGCTCGAAGGGCTGAATGGCCTAATCCTGCACCTATTGTCTACTGTCTATTGTCTATAAGAGCTTTTGGGTTAAGGAACTCATTGTCGTGTAAGTGTGTGAATGTAGAGTTTATCCAGTGTTTTAAACCATCTGACATAACTTTGCGTGCATAAAACAGTGAATGGACCTGCAGAGGAGGCAAAATATAGACAGGCAAATTCCTTGTATGTGAATACTTGGCCAATAAACTTATTCATTCATTCATTCATTTTTAGACTCCTTAGACACTTAGACATACAGCGTGGAAACAGGCCCATCGGCCCACCGAGTCCACACCGACCAGCCATCACCCCGCACACTAGCACTATCCTACACACTAGGGACAATTTGCAACTTACAGAAGCCAATCGACCTACAAACCTGTACAAGTTTGGAGTGTGGGAAGAAACCAGAGCGGTCACGGGGAGAAGGCACAAATTCCGTACAGACAGCACCCACTGTCAGGATTGAACCCTGGTTGTAAGGCAACAACTCTACCGCTGCCACACCGTGCCGCCCAAAATGAACCTTGCCACCGTATATAGATGTCATTTCTGCCAATGCTAATTCTCGATGGACTGCAAATCAAACACCTACTTGGAACATTTCTGTCATTCCACTGTGATGAGCCAGCAAACATAACAGGTTTTCCATCTCACAGACCTAACTCTGGCCACTGTGCTAAGCCAGAGATTGACAACTATAGAGTATCATCCTAGCTCTCCACAATATTATTCTGATGATGAGTGAACATGTTCACACTCTGCAATTTCTTAATTGCCTTTCCCAATGTAATATGAACAGCAAGTCCCAACTCACTTAATATCCCGTTCCTCAGCTTCATGTTAAATCGGTGAGTTTAATGAATAGATACTCATTTGGAACTTCTCCAAAAGCATTTTCCAGGCCATTTCGCGAGTCTTGCAAACTGTTTGATTGTATTTGATTTCAGTACAGTTACAACATGGAACAGCACAGCACAGGAACAGGCCTTTCGGCCCACAATGTCCATACCAAACATGATGCCAAGTTAAACTAATCCCCTCTGCCTGCACATGAAACATATCGCTCCATCATCTGCATATCTATATGCATTTGTAAAAGCTTCTTCACCACAAATGGCAGTGTGTTCCACGCATCCACCACACTCTGTGCTAAAAACTTGCCCCACTTATCTCCTTTACGCTTTGCCCCTCCCACCTTAAAGATATGCACTCACTTGTTTGATAACTCCGCCCTGGGAAAAAGGTTCGTATGGGGCCCAAATAACATTTTTGCATCGTAAAATTAGATTGAAGCCACCCCAAGAAGCAGGATTATATGTGAAATAAACGACTTACCTTTTGTTTTGTTCCGATATTAATATACGTCACGTTGTAGGCGTTGAGGGCGTTCAAAGTTGCTTTTTACTTTAATCCAACTATTAAATTGTCCAGCATTTTTTAATTTAAAAAAACAGGAACGGAAGTCCGATTGATTTTTCTTCATCAACTAGCAGCCCGAGGAAATCCCTCTCTGACAAGCGATACAAACCTGCATTTTAATACTGCCCCCCCCCCCCCCTCAAAGGCGCCAAAGTCGCGCACACGGCCAATGGCAGAACTGCAGCGCCGCCGAAGGTAGGTTTTGTCACATCGCTACTCACAGCGGTCGCTGGTCATTCTCCTCTGCCGGGGCCAGAGTCTCCGCTTTCCGTTTGCTCATCTCCGACATCTCCGACATCTCCAACTCAGTGAAGCGCCGCTTCCGATCCCTCCGAAAATTGTGCCCGGTTGGAAACCTCCGCCGGCCGTGCACCGCTCCAATAAATACGTGATGGCGCAGGAAGGGGCGGACCGTCCCAGGGTGTGACAGGGGAAAAGACCAATCCACACGGCACTGACTGGCAGGCGAGGAGATCAATCTGCGCCACGAGGTTTTTAAGATTTTTAAACCTCGCTAACATTTACAATCTTCCACCGATCGGAAGGAAACTGTGTGCACTCACATAACAGGAGAACGGTGAGTGAGCTGGCAAAAGAATCATAGCGCGATCGCAAACCGTTTGTGCGCAAATTGAAAGACCCGACAAAACCATAAGATAACAAGATCAGAGATTTAGTTCTGTATAGATAGATAGATAGATTCTTGGCATCCCCATTGTTCTTTGAACCTTTATATTGTAGCCTCAGAATCACAGAGAATCACAGAGATTCAGATTGTCTTATTTTCTAGAGGTGACAACAAAAGGTAGTTGATAAACAGAGATATATAACTTTTAATTATTGCAACGTTAAGGATGAAATGTTAATTGTGCATTATTGAATTACATTGAATTGGCTTCTAAATGGGTCAATTTCTCTGCATGCTGCTAATATGATAATAGGAGTCAGACACCAGGATATTAAGCAGATACAAATCCCCTCAAGGCCAAACTTGAGTCTAGCACAGGCTTTTCCTAATAAACCAATTTATACACACATGGATTATGTGTTCACCAGTGATTAGAACAACTCTGTAATCTATTAGTGTTAATGAGAGTTTCCTGATGACCCAAGTTCTATTCATATCTTTCAAGCTGTGATATTACACTCTCAGCAGAGAGCAGCACCAATGCACCGCCATTAATATGCAATTAGTAAATAAAGTAGATTTTTTTTCCAAAGGCCATAAACACAAAGGGATATTGTAATGCAGTGCATGTTGCACAGGACTAATATCCAGGGGCCAGGGTATATATGGTGGGAACAAATTCAAATTGAATCTGGGGAATTTAAATTCCGTTAGTGAATTAAATACATTTGGTGTGTTAAGCTTGGACATGGGGACATTGAAACTGCCAGATTGCTAAACCAACCCCATCTGCTTTCCTAATACCCTTCAGGGAAATCTACCACCGTTGCCTATCTGCCCAGTGCGCTGGTTCTCAGTAATACAGGCAGCACGGTGGCACTGCAGTACAGTTGCTGCCTTACAGCGCCAGAGCCCTGGGTTTGATCCTGGCCACGGGTGCTGTCTGTACGGCGTTTGTACGTTCCCCCTGTGACCTGCGTGCGTTTTCTCCGGCAGCTCCGGTTTCCTCCCACACAAGTTTGTAGGTTAATTGGCATGGTATCGTTGTAAATTGTCCCCAGTGTGTGCGGGATAGCATTAGTGTGCGGGAATTGCTGGTCGGCATGGACTCGGTGGGCCGAAGGGCCTGTTTCTGCACTTTATCTCTAAACTAAATATGTTTCACTTTAGAAATGTCCTGGCCAGACACTCAGTTGCATGTTAACAGAACACATTGACAGAACTAGGGAATATTAAATAACAAGGCTGTCCCAATATTGATGTAAGCACCAGATTCACCAAGGTCAAAGATACACTTTACACAAATCTTCTACTGACCCCGGGTGACATCTGTGTGGAATTTGCACTTTCTCGCTGTGACTGCGTGGGTTTCCTCTGGGTGCCCCGGTTTCCTCTCACACTCCCAGAGGCAATGGATTCCTAGGTTCATTGGCTTGTGTAGGTTGTGTCTACTGTGTAGGGAGTGGATGCGCAGGCGGGATAACCAAACTAGTATGACGGTCGGTGTGGACACAATGGGCCGAAGGGTCTGTTTCCAAGCTGTATCTTTCAATTAGTTGATCACCATTGCTCACTGCTGTGAATACAGCTAAAGCCTCCTCACTGGGAAACAAGTCAACGCCATCAATTGGTTGCCAATGGTTCCAATTTGCTTGAGCAGCTTACAACCGTACATGATGGTCACGGTGGCACAGCGGTAGAGTTGCTGCCTTACAGTGAATACAGCGCCGGAGACCCGGGTTTGATCCCGACTACGGGTGCTGTCTGTACGCCGTTTGTACTTTCTCCCCGTGACCTGCATCGGTTTTCTCCGAGATCTTCGGTTTCCTCCCACACTCCAAAGTCGAATTGGCTTGGTGAATGGAAAAAATTGTCCCTAGTGGGTGTTAATGTGCGGGGATCGCTGGTCGGCGCAGACCCGGTGGGCCGAACGGCCTGTTTTCACGCTGTATCTCTAAACTAAACTAAACTAAACTCAGATGTATGAATATTGATTTCTCTAACTTCAAGTAACCCCTGCATCCCCCCTCTCTCCATCCCTCCCCTACCCAAGTCGTACCAGCTTCAACGTCGTCTTGTTGAGTCTCATTGTCTGGAACTTGTTCTCACCTAGCCCACAGCTAACAATGGCCTGTTTCCTTTCTCTTCATTACTTTTTTACCTTTCTTTCGTCCATTTGTCCTATATCTCTCTACATCACCGTCTGTATCTCTCGTTTCCCTTTCCCCTGTCTGAAGACGGGTCTCGACCCGGAACATCACCCATTCCTTTTCTCCAGAGATGCTGCCTGTCCCGCTGAGTTACTCCAGCGTTTTGTGTCTATCTTCATGTCAATGCCAAAGTTGGGAGAGCTGTATAGCGGACTTTGACAAGCCTGTAACCATACTAACAGTATCCTTGTCAACATCATGGACTCCTCCGTAACCAGCATCACTGCTACCACATCGATACACTGGAAACAATCATTGACCTGAAACTTAAATGGATCAGTCATCTCAGTAGTGGAGCCACAAGAGATGGCCAGAGCCTGGATATTTTGGAATCTACTAAGGTTTGTTCACAGAATGTCAAAGATGACATTGAGCAGCACTAGGAGGCATCAGGAGAAAAGCTTGTAACGATGTTCCTCTTGATCTCATAATGAGAGAGTGCGATGTAACCGGGCTGAACTGAGGCTCTCCGATGTCAAAAAAGTCAATTGTCATGTGTCCCTGACAGGACAATGAAAATCTTTCTTTGCTTCAGCACAACAGAACATAGTAGGCATTGACTACAATTCTATACATAAATACACCCATGAATTAATAAATTAATAAAGTGCAAATAACAGATGGAGGGATATAATGTTCAGAGTTCCGAGCTAAGTTTAATAGCCTGATGGCTGTGGGGAAGTAGCTATTCCTGAAGGTTACACAAAAAGCTGGAGAAACTCAGCGGGTGCAGCAGCATCTAAGGAGTGAAGGAGATAGGCGACGTTTCGGGTCGAGACCCTTCTTCAGACCTGAACCTGAACCTGGACGTTGCAGTCTTCAGGCTCCTGTACCTTCTACCCGAAGGTAGCAGGGAGATGAGTGTGTGGCCAGGGTGGTGTGGGTCCTTGATGATGCTGCCAGCCTTTTTGAGGCAGTGACTGTGATAAATCCCCTCGATGGAAGGAAGGTCAGAGCCGATGATGGACTGGGCAGTGTTTACTGCTTTTTGTAGTCTTTTCCTCTCCAGGGCGCTCAAGTTGCCGAACCAAGCCACGATGCAACCAGTCAGCAAGCTCTCTACTGTGCACCTGTAGAAGTTAGAGAGAGTCCTCCTTGACAGACCAACTCTCCGTAATCTTCTCAGGAAGTAGAGGCGCTGATGAGCTTTCTTAATAATTGCATCTGTGTTCTCGGACCAGGAAAGATCTTCACAGATGTGCACGCCCAGGAATTTGAAGCTCTTGACCCTTTCATCGACCCGTTGATATAAACAGGACTGTGGGTCCCCATCCTACTCCTTCCAAAGTCCACAATCAGTTCCTTGGTTTTGCTGGTGTTGAGGGCCAGGTTGTTGTGCTGGCACCATATGGACAGATCTTGCAACATATACACCATATGTTGCAAGATAGAGGTAATTCCAGAAACAGAGTGGTGAGTTTGACTTGAAGGGCAGATGCATGAAACCTGGCTGGCCCAAGGGTCAACGTAAATCAATAGTCACAGAGGATAGGCACTAAAAGCTGGAGCAACTCAGCGGGACAGGCAGCATCTCTGGAGAGAAGGAATGGGCGACGTTTCGGGTAGAGACCCTTCTTCAGACAGTGGGGTTGAACAAATTAACTCAGTGTATTTCAGGCACGGGGGCGCAACAGTAAAGTTGCTGCCTCACAGCACCAGAGACCCGGGTTTGTTCCTGACTGCGGGTGCTGTCTGGGTTTTCTCTGGGTGCTCCACATTGCAAAGACATGCAGGTTTGTTAGTTAATTGACTTCAGTAAATTGTCCCTAGGGTGTAGGATAGAATTATAGTGGAGTGCTGACATGGATGGAGAATAGTAAGATTGAACGAGAACTTACCAGTTCGAAGGTTGATCTTTATTTTATGAGGAGTCGAAGTGAGGGATTTCGTGAAGAGCCCGCCGGCGCGCATGCTCCACATACTTCAAAGTAGCGGCGTGGAATCACAGAACCCAACAATAGAAATGACTTCGCATAGTAAGATTGAAGTGACTAAGATTACCAGATGAAGGTGATTGAGGGTTGGGCGAGGAGGGCACGAAATCCCTCACTTCGACTCCTCATAAAATAAAGATCAACCTTCGAACTGGTAAGTTCTCGTTCAATCTTACTATTTCATTTCGGAGTCACGTGAGTGACTTCGTGAAGACTTCAAAGCTTCTGTGATTACACGCCCTGGACCACGTCCATGCTGACACACCACTACCAGGGATGGATGGGAGGAACAAACTTGCTCAATAGTTCATACTGCAAAACAAGAGCATATTTATTAATAACAAATCAAAAACCCTCATGCGGGGACATCTCCACGTTCTGAACCTGCATTCAGCACGGCTTCTGCGAACTGTAGAGGAGCAGCAACAGGCTTGTTATAAAAACGCTGGAACACAGCTTCATTAGCCCATCCTGCTGTGGCGAGAATTTGGTCCATAGGCACCTCCATATTCCTCGCCGCTGACGTCGATGCAGCCCTGGAGGAATGAGACTTGAACACATTAATGTCGATACCTGACTTACCCAAGACGACTCGAAGCCACCTGGATATCATCTGGACTGTCACTCGATGATGAGGTCTCTAATGAGTGACAAGCAGGTATCTCTCCATTCCTCTGATGCGTGCCGTCACCTTGACATAGTGGCGGATATGTGAGGCTAAACATAGCCTAGCATCTGCGGAGTATGCCGAGAACTTCAACTGCAGCCCTGTGCACCCAGGTCTATGCTGCTTTAGTAGCTCGTCAATAAAAAAGACTACTTCTGTAGGGGTGGAAATCATTCTGTCGACACGAAGTTTGTGTAGTGTCTGTACCCTCTGAGCTGAAGTCAGCGCTAGTAACATCACCAGCTTCATGGTGAGTTGGTCCAGTTGGAGCCCTTCCATGGGAGACCACGTCCTGAGCAGGGTTAATATGTCCCTGACATCCCAGGTGATACTATAGCGTGGTGTAGGCAGATTCATATTGAATATACCCCGCATGAGTCTGGACACTAGCCTGTTGGATACTACCTCAATATTGAGGTAGAATGATAGCGCACTGGCGCTGTTGATGGCACTGTAACTTAAGTGTTCATCATGGTGCAACCCCGCGAGGAATTCCAGGACGTCGGTTATTGTCACGTCATCATACGTGATGCGAGAGCGGCTGCAGTAGGTTTCCCACTTCTTAATATGCGAGCGGTATCTTCGCCTTGTGGACTCTCTACACGACGCCCCAATGGTATCCATGGTCCGAGCCGAGAGGCCGTATTGGACTAACGGCCTGTTCAGAACCTGCAAGCCAACAAATTTAAATAGCCATGGCAGGGATGTGGCTCCCCTGAGACAGGGTGAGTAACCAATTGTGGGCAACCCTTCAAAAGGACCCAAGGTTCGTTGAGCATGTTAAAGACCACCGGATACCAAGGCTGTGTGGGCCAGTCGGGTATAATAAGGATGCCCTTGGCAGCATCTGCCTGAATCTTTCGCAATACCCGACTGATGAGGCAAAACGGGGGGAAGGCATAGAAAAACCAATTCCCCCAGTCCAGCGAGAATGCATCTAGCGCTATTGCCCCAGGATCTGGTTCCCATGAAACGTAGGCTGGTACCTGATGGTTTAACCGTGACGCAAAAAGGTCAATGTCCGGTTTACCAAATTTGGCTGTGACTTTAGAAAAAATCTCAGGATGCAACATCCATTCAATATTGTCATTAAATTTGCGTGACCTGGTGTCCGCCACAGTATTAAGCTCACCTGGCAAATAGGTAGCTGAAATCCAAATGTCTCTTTGAACACACCAGAGCCAAATTGAGTTAGCCAATTTGTCACATGAAACTGACCTGGTACCACCCATATGGTTTAAATATGCCACAGCTGTGGTGTTGTCTATTTGGAGACGGACGTGTGCTCCAACAAGCTTGGAACAATATGCACGAAGTCCGTGGAATGCTGCCAGCAACCCCAAATAGTTAATCCCTTGAGTCAACAACATCGATGACTCAAGGGTGTCCCATCTGCCCCCACAACTAGAGCAATTATCAGTAGCTCCCCAGCCATTGGAGCTTGCATCAGTCTGTAAATATACCACCGGATTAGCCTCCCTAACAGGCTTGAATGAGTTGCTAATGTGACACACCCACCATTGCAACTCAGTTATCGCTTCGGACGGCAGCTGCATTGATCGATCGTAATGACCAGCGTTCCATTTTAACACAGTAATTTTAGCTCTTTGCAAATTCTGATAATGCAAAGGTCCATATCGTGCTGCCGGAAACAAAGCCACTAGCTTGCCAATTACTGTGGCTATATGCCGAATCGATGGTATATTGGTGCCAATTAAATCTCTGCACACCTGAGTGACTTCCTCAATTTTGTTAATTGGTATAGTTATCCTCATGCTCATTGAGTTCACCGTGAACCCTAGGTAATTAATTACCTGGGCAGGGCAGAACTTCGATTTCTCTGGATGGACAATGAATCCTAATTGTTGAAATATATTGACAGCAGCTGCAACACCCTGTTCAGCCAATTGCAGGGTGTGGCCCACAATAAAGACATCATCTAAATAGGCCATAACTATATGATGTCGTTGTCTCAAATAAGCCATGATTGGCTTCACCAATTTAGTGAACAATCTAGGGGCTGTAGTGAGCCCATTAGGCAAAGCCTTATACTGCCAAAGTTGCCCCATCCAGATAAATTTCAAAAACCTTCTATCATATTTCTGGATGGATACTGAATAATATGCATCCCTCAAATCGATGCATGCCATAAAGCAACCATGAGAAATCAATGATTTGGCTTTCAAACGTATCCATTTTAAAATGAGTATATGTTACAAACGTATTCAAACGGGTTAGATCAATAATGACACGACAGCCTCCATCCTTCTTAGGTCTAGTAAATATGTTCGAAACAAATTCAATTGGCTCATGCACCGTTTTCTCAATCACACCCTTCTGTTCCAGACTTATTATTTCCTTATAACCTGCTGCCTGTTCTGCAGCAGACAATTTAAACATACGACCAGGCATGTGCTGGGATGGAGGAATGTCGCCATTAATAAACTCAATTTTATGCCCCTGAATATTCCGCAACACATACTCATCACCAGTAAAATTACCCCATGCACCCAAAAACAACCGTAAACGACCACCAACATGGGAAGTTAAACAGAGAGAAAAAAGAGAACCAGACCCCCTCACCTCCGTGGTTACCGGCGGTCCTTGACACGTGTGGGTGGCCGTGGAGGTGCTGGGTTGGCTTGAGGGCGCGGCGTCTTCGATTTCCACCAAGGTCTCTGCCGACCCTGTCCTAAAAAAGACCCTTGGTGCTGGTTCTGGTGCTGTTGTCGTTGTGGAGCTAGAGGGTGAGTCCTCGTCGAGGCACTGGCCGACCCTCGTGAGCGAATGTATGGAGCTTTTGAGCCTGACGGTGTGGGGGCACTCTGAGAGCGCATGATCCCCACCGTTTTGGCTTGTTCGTCAAGCTCTTTGACTCTCTTCGAGAGGTCCTCACCAAAGAGCTGACGGGGCGGCGGCGGTAGTTTGCACAATCCTGCAAACTTCGGGTTGAGTGCTGGGCGGATGCTGTTTTTGCAAAACCCGTTGATTTCGTGCTGGGTCGCGCACAATAGGGCCAGAGCATCTTCCTGGTCCAAATTCAGTTCGTCCCCGTCCACCGACCGCACAAAGGCGGTAATACCGGCCGTGAGGAGTTTCAGGATCCGCTGCAATTTTAGCTCCTGTTGACGGATAGCCGCACTGATGTTGCCCCATATTGGCGTATTGACCACAGGCACGTTGAGGGAGTTGCAGTTTGATGGAGCCTTGTGACGGCTCATAGCCTGGATGAGGACTTCTTCCTGCAGCACCTGATTATTAAGAAAGTCCACTGTGGCTGCCAGCTTTGTATTTAGAGGAAGACCAGATGAATGTGGGGCCGCGAATTTGGTCGCCACATCCAAGAGTTCCTCCGCTGGCACCTCCAACGGAAGTGGTACGGGATCCACCAGAACCTCCTTCTCCTGCTGCTCCAGGCTGATATTAGATGTTGGTGAAGACGCCCTGTGCCTGTTGCTGCCCTGCTGTTGTTGACGTTGAAGCAGGAGCTCCAGCAGCCGCTCCATATGGTCAATACGCCCTTCACCCTGAACACTCAGGTGGTCGGAGTCCTCCGGCTCTGAAAAGAAAACCGGGCTCCTGTCATCGGCCCGCACCTCGTCGAGGCCCTGCCGGTGCCGGTAGTTGTCGCTGACAGCAGCCGAGGCGAAACTGCACGATTCCTGCGCGGGCGTGTTCAACCGCCTCCGTTTAGCGGGAGCTGAAGCCGCTGCCACTAAGGACACTTGCGGCGTGGTGTCGGCACCAGCCGAAGCATGGCTGCCTGGGGCCCGCGCAGTCTTGCCGGCTGCCCACATCGTGGACCTTGCCGACGCATGGTCTCGCCCACCCATCCATGGGGGGCTCGGCGACCGTGACGAGACCCGACTCAACCGACCCGTCCCGGCGTCGAGAGTCGGGGTGTGCCGGCTGGACCTCACAGCCGCCCCGGGTCTCGCCCTGGAACCTGACCGCTCCTCCGTGTCAGGCAATGCCTTAGCCCTGGCAGGGTTAGGCTTCTGGGCTCCTGCCCTTCCCCTTCTCGGAGGGCTGAGTGGAACAGGCCGTGCAACGGCACGTGCCCTGCTCGAGGTCGCCAGCGAGCCCGCTGACGACCTGACTGCCATGCAAGGGTCCCCCTGCTCTGGCGGCACACCACACTCCTCCTCGTCGAACTCCTCCGAGCTGTGGTGTGCTGGCGGATTTGGACCTGTAAACACAGGGCTTACCCACATCTCCGCCTGAGTCCCGGCCTGCGCTGCAGGTACTGCCGATGGTAATGGCCCCGGAACTGTTGGCCGTCGAATTCGTCCAGACATCCTCCGGCCCTTGAAACTCCCATCCATGTCCTTGCTGCAAGACATAATCAGACAACAAGGACCACCAACTAAAGGTAGAATACTTACCTCCGTGGCCCCTTATGAAGGGCTGGCGAGGAGCGCGCTCCACCGCCAGCCGTCGCAGCAATGCGGTACGACGATATGTCGAGCATGCGCGCCGGCGGGCTCTTCACGAAGTCACTCACGTGACTCCGAAATGAAATTGGTTGGCAGACAGGAAGTAAAGAGTAGGGATTTTGGGAGCAAAAACAGGAAAGCAGATTACTATCTAAATGGCGTCAAGTTGGGAAAAGGGGAAGTACAACGGGATCTGGGGGTCCTTGTTCATCAGTCAATGAAGGTGGGCATGCAGGTACAGCAGGCAGTGAAGAAAGCGAATGACATGTTGGTCTTTATAACATGAGCAGTTGGGTATTGGAGCAAAGAGGTCCTTCTGCAGTTTTGCGGGGCCCTGGTAAGACCGCACTTGGGGCATTGTGTGCAGTTATGGTCTCCAAATTTGAGGAAGGACACTCTTGCTATTGAAGGAGTGCAGTGTAGGTTCCTGGGATGGCGGGACTGTCATATGTTGAAAGAATGGAACGACTGGGTTTGCATGCACTGGAATTTAGAAGGATGAGAAGGGATCTCATTGAAACATATAAGATTGTTAAGGGATTGGACACGCTAGAGGCAGGAAACATGTTCCCGATGTTGGGGGAGTCCAGTACCAGGGGTCACAGTTTAAGAATAAGGGGTTGGCCATTTAGAACGGAGACGAGGAAAAACGTTTTCACCCAGAGTTGTGAATCTGTGGAATTCTCTGCCACAGAAGGCAGTGGAGTCCAATTCTCCGGATGCTTTAAAGAGAGAGTTGGATAGGGCTCTTAAAGATAGCGGAGTCAAGGGATATGGGGAGAAGGCAAGAACGGGGTACTGATTGTGGATGATCACAATGAATTTTGGTGCTGGCTAGAAGGGCCAAAGGTCCTACTCCTGCACCTATTGTCTATTGTCTATTGCCTAATTCGCGTACGAGGTGATCGTTGGTCAGCGCGGACTCAGCGGGCCGAAGGGCCTGCTTCCATGCTGTAGCTCTAAAACTAAACTAAAGACTGAGGATGTGGAGAGCAGAGTTTGGATGAACTGAGGCTTAACTGGGGTAGAAGGTCAGAGATCAGCCGGGGAAATACATAGGAAGGAACTGCAGATGCTGGTTTGCACTGAAGATAGACACAAAATCCTGGAGTAATTCAGCGGGACAGGCAGCATCGCTGGATAAAGGGAATAGGCGATGAGAAATCTGAAGTAAAGGGCCTCGACCTGGAACATCACCCATTCCTTCCCTCCATAGATGCTGCCTGGCCCGCTGAGTTACTCCTGCATTGTGTGTCTATCAGCCAGGGAAATACTGTGTTTGTGTCTTCAGCAATGAGAATGTGGAGGAGTGTTTCAGTAACATTGAAGTTAACAGAAAGTGAAACTGAGTAGATGCATAATGTTTGCCTGATTCACAGCACCCTCTGAAGGTGAAGGTGGACAGATGTTTTGTAAAGATAACCACAGCCACACCCATCCTCCGCTCATTCAACAACGACCTCCACAGAAGTGTGGCATCCTGTTTCCTCTCTTGCTCTCTAACCTGAGCAGCAATAACTTTTATGGGCCTGTCCCACTACACGAGACTATGCAGTCGCCTCATGTTCGTGGGTGGTTTCCGGGGAGTCGCCTTCATGGTCATAGAAACATAGAAATTAGGTACAGGAGTAGGCCATACGGCCCTTCGAGCCTGCACCGCCATTCAATATGATCATGGCTGATCATCCAACTCAGTATCCCGTACCTGCCTTCTCTCCATACCCTCTGATCCCCGTAGCCACAAGGGCCACATCTAACTCCCTCTTAAATATAGCCAATGAACTGGCCTCAACTACCCTCTGCGGCAGAGAGTTCCAGAGACCCACCACTCTCTGTGTGAAAAAATTCCTTCTCATCTCGCTCCTAAAGGATTTCCCCCTTATCCTTAAGCTGTGACCCCTTGTCCTGGACCTCCCCAACATCGGGAACAATCTTCCTGCATCTAGCCTGTCCAACCCCTTAAGAATTTTGTAAGTTTCTATAAGATCCCCTCTCAATCTCCTAAATTCTAGAGAGTATAAACCGAGTCTATGCAGTCTTTGTTCATAAGACAGTCCTGACATCCCAGGAATCAGTCTGGTGAACCTTCGCTGCACTTTCTCTATGGCAATAATGTCCTTCCTCAGATTTGGAGACCAGAACTGTACGCAATACTCCAGGTGTGGCCTCACCAAGACCCTATACAACTGAAGTAGAACCTCCCTGCTCCTATACTCAAATCCTTTTGCTATGAAAGCTAACATACCATTCACTTTCTTCACTGCCTGCTGCACCTGCATGCCTACTTTCAATGACTGGTGTACCATGACACCCAGGTCGTGCTGCATCTCCCCTTTTCCTAATCGGCCACCATTTAGATAATAGTCTGTTTTCCTATTTTTGCCACCAAAGTGATAACCTCACACTTATCCACATTATACTGCATCTGCCAAACATTTGCCCACTCACCCAGCCTATCCAAGTCACCTTGCAGTCTCCTAGCATCCTCCTCACAGCTAACACTGCCCCCCCAGCTTAGCGTCATCCGCAAACTTGGAGATATTGCCTTCAATTCCCTCATCCAGATCATTTATGTATATTGTAAATAGCTGTGGTCCCAGCACTGAGCCTTGCGGTACCCCACTAGTCACTGCCTGCCATTGTGAAAATGACCCGTTTACTCCTACTCTTTGCTTCCTGTTTGCCAGCCAGTTCTCTATCCACATCAATACTGAACCCCCAATGCCATATGCTTTAAGTTTATATACTAATCGCTTATGTGGGACCTTGTCGAAAACCTTCTGGAAGTCCAGATACACCACATCCACTGGTTCTCCCCCATCCACGCTACTAGTTACATCCTCGAAAAATTCCACAAGATTCGGCAGACATGATTTACCTTTCGTAAATCCATGCTGACTTTGTCCAATGATTTCACCACTTTCCAAATGTGCTGCTATCCCATCTTTAATAACTGACTCTAGCAGTTTCCCCACTACCGATGTTAGACTAACTGGTCTGTAATTCCCCGTTTTCTCTCTCCCCCCCTTCTTAAAAAAAGGGGTTACGTTTGCTACCCGCCAATCCTCAGGAACTACTCCAGAATCTAAAGAGTTTTGAAAGATTATCACTAATGCATCCACTATTTCCGGAGCTACTTCCTTAAGTACTCTGGGATGCAGCCTATCTGGCCCTGGGGATTTATCGGCCTTTAATCCATTCAATTTACCCAACACCACTTCCCGACTAACCTGGATTTCACTCAAGTACTCCTTTGACCCGTGGTCCCCTGCTATTTCCGGCAGATTATTTATGTCTTCCTTAGTGAAGACGGAACCAAAGTAGTTATTCAATTGGTCCGCCATATCCTTGTTCCCCATGATCAACTCCCCTGTTTCTGACTGCAAGGGACCTACATTTGTTTTAACTAATCCATTTCTCTTTACATATCTATAAAAACTTTTGCAGTCAGTTTTTATGTTCCCTGCCAGTTTTCTTTCATAATCTATTTTTCATTTCCTAATCAAGCCCTTTGTCCTTCTCTGCGGGTCTCTGAATTTCTCCCAGTTCTCTGGTATGCTGCTTTTTCTGGCTACTTTGTACGCATCATCCTTTGCTTTGATACTATCCCTGGCCGTGAGTAGTTCCCGCATTTCCAGCCCTAGTAGCAGCTTCATTCTGTTTTCAACATGTTGAGAAATTAGCGGCGACCAGAATGAAGCCGCCATGGAGGGTAGCGAGAATTCTCCTGCCGTAGGTGCCGTGGTAGTGGGTCGCCAGGAGGTCGTAGGTTGTTGTAGGCTGTCGTAGGCTGCCGCCGGTGCTGATCGGTGAATTTCATTGGCTCATGGGGCAAAAAAACCCCCATAAACAGTAGTTTTCAGAACCAAGTATAACCGACCGGTAATGTTAATGTTCACAGCCGTGTATCTCTGGCTTCTTAAAAGTTGTGTCCACTCCTTCTCCACACCCAATCTCCCCACCCCCCCCCCCTCTTTTAAAGAACTTCCGTCAGCCTTCCCGTACACTGCGCTTTCACCGTCTTAATTACAGCGCCAACCTTCCTGTTCATCGCGGTGTGTGTCTGTATCACCTTGGCTTTGCACTGTGTGAATTTCACTCAGACAGCGCTCCCCCCCTTGCCCTGTCCCCTGCCTGCACAACAGGCTGGTGAAGGAAGCGATATGTTTGTGTGTGTGTGTGTGTGTGTTCCACTCCATCAGTCGCCGTTCCAGTCGCCAGTTTTTCAGCGACCTGCTACAACTTGACAGTCGCCGGCAGTCGCCTAAGTGGGACAGGCCCATGAATATCACCGGTGTCGCCACAGTCAGTTGACATCAGTCTTTGGGGCTTCAAAATACCACACATATTGTCCAAGGCATCAAGACAACGCCGGAAGCAGGCTAAGTATTTGAGATTCTGAAGCAGATTTGAGTATAGGAGCAGGGAGGTTCTACTTCAGTTGTACAGGGTCTTGGTGAGACCACACCTGGAGTATTGTGTACAGTTCTGGTCTCCAAATCTGAGGAAGGATATTATTGCCATAGAGGGAGTGCAGAGAAGGTTCACCAGACTGATTCCTGGGATGTCAGGACTGTCTTATGAACAAAGACTGCATAGACTCGGTTTATACTCTCTAGAATTTAGGAGATTGAGAGGCGATCTTATAGAAACTTACAAAATTCTTAAGGGGTTGGACAGGCTAGATGCAGGAAGATTGTTCCCGATGTTGGGGAGGTCCAGGACAAGGGGTCACAGCTTAAGGATAAGGGGGAAATCCTTTAGGACCGAGATGAGAAGGACTTTTTGCACACAGAGAGTGGTGGGTCTCTGGAACTCTCTGCCACAGAGGGTAGTTGAGGCCAGTTCATTGGCTATATTTAAGAGGGAGTTAGATGTGGCCCTTGTGGCTAAGGGGATCAGAGGATATGGAGAGAAGGCAGGTACGGGATACTGAGTTGGATGATCAGCCATGATCATATTGAATGGCGGTGCAGGCTCGAAGGGCCGAATGGCCTACTCCTGCACCTAATTTCTATGTTTCTATGATTCTAAGTTTTGAATTTACAAAGAATGAATTACTGTAACATAACTGACGGCAAACAAGCCCAGCTGCATAATTTCAAAGACTACCTATTCCCGACCCCCACCCCGATAACAGGTTAATGGACAGGTTCCAACGTTTATGATTTGCAAATAAATTACTATAATTACTGTTAAGTGCACATAAACACATTCTAGATCAACATTTAACATTGCTCTAATGTTACTGAGCCCTAATGATCCCTATTAACGTGGCAACAGTGCAAGGATTGTTTTTAGAAGAAATATACATCATAGAACGCCCACTAGCTCGAACCAAATACCATTTACATGGTAAATGGTAGGGAATTGAGGAATGCTGTGGAACAGAGGGATCGTGGAATAACTGTGCATAGTTCCCTGAAGGTGGAATCGCATGTAGATAGGGTGGTAAAGAAAGCTTTTGGTGTGCTGGCCTTTATAAATCAGAGCATTGAATATAGGAGTAGGGAAGTAATGTTAAAAATGTACAAGGCATTGATGAGACCAATTCTGGAGTATGGTGTACAATTTTGGTCGCCTAATTATAGGAAGGATGTCAACAAAATAGAGAGAGTACAGAGGAGATTTACTAGAATGTTGCCTGGGTTCCAGCAACTAAGTTACAGAGAAAGGTTGAACAAGTTAGGTCTTTATTCTCTGGAGTGCAGAAGGTTAAGGGGGGACTTGATTGAGGTCTTTAAAATGATGAAAGGGATAGAAACATAGAAACATAGAAATTAGGTGTAGGAGTAGGCCATTCGGCCCTTCGAGCCTGCACCGCCATTCAATATGATCATGGCTGATCATCCAACTCAGCATCCCGTACCTGCCTTCTCTCCATACCCTCTGATCCCCTTAGCCACAAGGGCCACATCTAACTCCCTCTTAAATATGGATAGACAGAGTTGACGTGGATAAGCTTTTCCCATTGAGGGTAGGGAAGATTCAAACAAGAGGGCATGACATGAGAATTAAGGGACAGAAGTTTAGGGGTAACATGAGGGGGAACTTCTTTACTCAGAGAGTGGTGGCTGTGTGGAATGATCTTCCAGCAGAAGTGGTGGAGGCAGGATCGATTTTAACATTTAAAAGTAAAGTGGATAGGTATAAGGACGGGAAGGGAATGGAGGGGTATGGTCTGAGTGCAGGTAGATGGGACTAGGGGACAATAAATGGTCGGCACGGACTGGAAGGGCCGAGAAGGCCTGTTTCCGTGCTGTAATTGTTATATGGTTATATGGTTATGCTCCGGGAATCCACGGAACTATGACACAAGCGGATGAATGCCAACAGCTTTTATCCACTCGGGCATTGAGGCCGCACGTATCCTAACTGGAACACTGCATGTAATTTTCAGTTCATAAATTGTGAGCAACTTTGGGCACCATATCTGAGGAAGGATGTGCTGGCTCCGGAGGAGGTTTACAAGAATGATCCCAGGAACGAGAAGGTTGACCTGCGATGAGAGTTTGACGGCACTGGGCCATTACCTGCTGGAGTTTAGAAGAATGAGGGGGGACATCATTGAAACATACTGAATAGTGAAAGGCTTGGATAGAGTGGATGTGGAGAGGATGTTTCCACTAGTGGCGGAGTCTAGGACTAGGACTAGAATTAAAGGATGTTCTTTTAGGAAGGAGATGAGGAGAAATGACTTTAGTCAGAGCGTGGGGAATCAGTGGAATTATGTGCCACAGAAGGCGGTGGAGGCCAAGTAGGTGGATATTTTTAAGGCAGAGATAGATAGATTCTTGATTAGTACAGGTGTCAGCAGGAAGGAACTGCAGATGCTGATTTAAACTAAAGATAGACACAAATAGCTGGGGTACCTCAGCGGGACAGGCAGCATCTCTGGAGAAAAGGAATGGGTAACATTTTGGGTCGAGACCCTGCCCTAGTTCTGTCCCGCTGAGTTACTCTAGCTTTTTGTGTCTATCTTCAGGTGTCAGAGGTTATGGGGAGAAGGCAGGAGAATGCGGTTAGGAGGGAGATCTTGATCAGCTGTGATTGAATGGCGGAGTATACTGGATGGGCCGAATGGCATAATTTTTCTCCTATCACTTATGACCTGAAAACCAAATAGAAACATAGAAAGTGGGTGCAGGAGTAGGCCATTCGATCCTTCGAGCCAGCATCGCCATTCAATATGATCACGGCTGATCATCCACATTCAGTACCCCATTCCTGCTTTCTCCCCATATCCCTTGATTCCGTTAGCCCTAAGAGCTAACTCTAACTCTCTCTTGAAAACATCCAGTGAATTGGCCTCCACTGCCTTCTGTGGCAGAGATACACAACTCTAATAAGGGGGATTTAAGCAAAGATTATACTGTATTCACAGCACAGGTGAATGTTCAGTGTCAACATATCTGGCATATCTCACAGATCCATAAACCACATTTAAATCTATTCAAAAGAGATCTGCATGCAGATGTTTGGCCATAGATGCCATGTTTAGAGTGTTAAATGAGAAAACACGTGTCAATTATCCGTACGGTGGGTTGTAGGGCGGGATAATTCATTTGAGTATCGTGTCACCTGTGTGAGCACTGGGATAGAATGTTTAGGATTAATAACTGTCTTTTGTCAAATCAATAAAGCTTAGGAGACTGTAAGTGGAGGAGGTTATAGATTTTACTGCATCTGCAGGCCTGGGAGATTACAGACAACCAGTCATTAAGACACTATCTCCTACCTGGACTTGCATTTGATCTCCAAACAGCCACTGCCAGAAGCAATCTAATTGCACTGTTCTCTTGAAAGTCTAATCCCATATCGCCGTCAATATCAGAGCAAACATCTGTCAAACAATTTATTCATTGACTATTTCTTCAAAGAACACAAAGCCAACTGTCCGACAGGTCCTCAGGTGCAGACGAATGAGTTGAGTTTAGTTTACAGAATCAGCGTGGAAACAGGCCCTTCGGCCTACGCAGTCCAACACCGACCAGCGATCCCCCGCACAATACACACTACCCTACACACACTAGGGACAATTTACATTCATACCAAGCCAATTAACCTACAAACCTGTACGTCTTTGTAGTGTGGGAGGAAACCGAAAATCTTGCGGAGACGGGGAGAGCGTACAAACTCTGTACAGACAGCACCCGTAGTCTGGATCGAACCCGGGTCTCTGGTGCAAGCAACCCCATGGCTGCGCAACCATGCTGTCCTATGGATGAGGATATAATTTTCACTACCATATGTCCATGGAAATAATTCATCCTCTTTCAAAGTCAAAGTCAAGTCAAAAGAGTTTATTGTCATGTGTCCCTGAGAGGACAATGAAAATCTTTCTTTGCTTCAGCACAACAGAACATAGAAGGCATTGACTACAATTCTATACGTAAATACACCCATGTATTAATAAATTAATAAAGTGCAAATAACAGATGGAGGGATATTAATGTTCAGAGTTCCGAGCTAAGTTTGATAGCCTGATGGCTGTGGGGAAGTAGCTATTCCTGAACCGGGTTGTTGCAGTCTTCAGGCTCCTGTACCTTCTACCTGAAGGTAGCAGGGAGATGAGTGTGTGGCCAGGGTGGGGTGGGTCCTTGATGATGCTGCCAGCCTTTTTGAGGCAGTGACTGTGATAAATCCCCTCGATGGAAGGAAGGTCGGAGCCGATGATGGACTGGGCAGTGTTTACTACTTTTTGTAGTCTTTTCCTCTCCAGGGCACTCAAGTTGCCGAACCAAGCCACGATGCAACCGGTCAGCAAGCTCTCTACTGTGCACCTGTAGAAGTTAGAGAGAGTCCTCCTTGACAGACCGACTCTCCGTAATCTTCTCAGGAAGTAGAGGCGCTGATGAGCTTTCTTAATAATTGCATCTGTGTTCTCGGACCAGGAAAGATCTTCACTGATGTGCACGCCCAGGAATTTGAAGCTCTTGACCCTTTCAACCATCGACCCGTTTATATAAACAGGACTGTGGGTCCTACTCTTTCCTACTCCTTCCAAAGTCCACAATCAGTTCATAACATAATTCTCATTTAGGTTTCCTAATCTTTATTTAGTCGATCTAGGAAATGGAAACAGGCTTCTCGTGAGCTAGTCACACAACCCACTAACACATTACAATATAATCATTCTAAGGACATTCTTCCAAGCAAAATGATATGTCCCCTTCACTAGACGGACATGTTGTTTAGTAATGGGTAACAAACAAAAACATTTAATATTGGCAGCAAATAGTGACAATACAAAAGGTTTCGCTGAGCGCCTTCGCTCCATCCGCCTGAACCTACCTGATCTCCCAGTTGCTAAACACTTTAACTCCCCCTTCCATTCCCACACTGACCTTTCTGTCCTGGGCCTCGTCCATTGTCAGAGTGAGGCCCAGTGCAAATTGGGGGAACAGCACCTCATATTTCGCTTGGGCAGCTTACACCCCAGCGGTATGAACATTGACATTTCTAACTTCAAGTAACCCTTGCTTTCCCTCTCCATTCCTCCCCCTTCCCAATTCTCTGAACAGTCTGACTGTCCCCCGATTAAATTTCATTTCTGTATGTTCCATTGCCTTCTTCTCACTGCTAACAAAGGGTTTATTGTACATTTTCCTTGAAACATAGAAACATAGAAAATAGGTGCAGGATTAGGCCATTTGGCCCTTCGAGCCTGCACCGCCATTCAATATGATCATGGCTGATCCAATCATTGAGCTCTGTCCCCTTTGATGTCTTGTTTTCACACCTTACCATTCCTTACCTCTGTGTCTCCCTCTCCCCTGACACTCAGTATGAAGAAGGGTCTCGACCCGAAACGCCACCCATTCCTTCTGTGCAGAGATGGTGCCTGTCCCGCTGAGTTACTCCAGTATTTTGTCGCTATCTTTGGTGTAAACCAGCATCTGTAGCCCCTTGTTACACAAGGATCTTACACAAGGATCCAAAGGTGGCCACAATTCGGCCTAGCTCTTTTAAGGAACTGTGAATGATTCTATGCAGATGGCATTTCTGCATCAATCCTCCATTCTTCGATATTTCTCCCCCAAAAAATATTTTTCTTTCAATGTAAGAAGTTGCTGTATTTTTTGTCCCCTCTGTTAATTTATCAGTTTTTTTATGTCTGAGTAAATTGATTAATGGGCCTGTCCCACTTAGGCGATTTTTTCAGCGACTGCCGGCGACTGTCACAGTCGTAGCAGGTCGCCGAAAAAGGGGCAACTGGACCACTCCTACAATAATGCCTATGACAACCTGCCACCTATCGACATAAAGCTACGGCAAGTTACCAACCTTCTGCGCTCCAAAGAATAAAGACCTTAGGTGTGGTCGTAGTCTTGTTGGTTAAGACAACCGATGACCACACAGGTGACAATCCACGACAACCAGAGTCAACCTACGTCCACCGCGATAGGCTACGACAAGCAACGACCCTGTCGGCGACAACTGAAGACAATTCAGTCGCCGGTTGACGTGGGTAGTCGCCAATGGAATTCACCGTAGTCAGCACCCGGCAACAACCAACGTCACCCGGCGGCAACTTGCGTCATCCTGGCGACAACCTGCAACAGAACCTACGTCAGGGGAAGACAAGCTACGTCAAGCCCACAGTCGTCGAAAAGTTTTGAACATTTCAAAATCCAGCGGCGACCAGAAAAACGTTACGACTCTTTAGGCGACTTGAGGAGACTACTCCCGACCATACAGGTGTCACCCTGCGACCATGGGCCTAGTCGCCTGTAGTCGCTGAAAAAAATCATCTAAGTGGGACAGGGGCATTAGTTTGTTGCACAAAAGACTGTCTTCTCTGAATTAATTGCTCCAGCTCCAACTCATTGACAGCACTGTGCGGGCTAAAAAATATATTGCTACATATAAATTCCTGGACAAAGTAATCATCAACAGACCATACTAACAATCCAGGTGTAGGAAGGAACTGCAGATGCTAGTTTAAACTGAAGAAGCCTGAAGAACTGAAACAGTCTGAAGAAGAATCTCGACACGAAACGTTACGTTTTCTCTGGAGATGCTGCCTGTCCCACTGGGCTACCCCAGCTTTTTGTGTTTGTTAACAACCCGTGTCATACTAGAAATCATGCAAGATCGAGGAAGTCATAAATACTCTTAGACTTTCTGAACATTTCAGTTGATAATATCTCATCTAGTTCATCAGAACTGATGGTCAATGAAAAGGTTCCCCTGCTGGGCAGGACAATGGATAATGGACTTTGAGTAGATAGACAATCAGTGCCAGCTAGAGATTTCATATTGTCTTCCAGCAAGAAAATACAATGGACAGAAGTTTATATCAATTGTAAAATTGAGGCCTACCTGCTTACTACTCCAGGATTTTGAAAAATCTGAAAAATAAATAAATAGGCCGACTAGGCTTGTATTCACTGGAATTTAGAAGGATGAGAAGAAATCTTATAGAAACATATAACACTCTTAAGGTTAGATGCGGGAAAAAAGTTCCCCATGTTGGGGGAGTCTAGAACCAAGGAGTCACAGTTTAAGAATAAGGGGTCGGCCATTTGGGGCTGAGATGAGGAAAAACGTTTTTCACCCAGAGAGTTGTGAATCTGTGTAATTCGCAGCCGCAGAAGGCAGTGGAGGCCAATTCACTGGTTGTTTTCAAGAGAGAGTTAGATATAGCTCTTATGGCTAAAGGAATCAAGGGATATGGGGAAAAAAGCAGGAATGGGGTTCAGCTTGTGGATGATCAGCCATGATCGTATTGAATGGCGGTGCTGGCTCGAAGGGCTGAATGGCCTACTCCTGCACCGATTTTCCATGTTTCTATGTTTCTAACTTCCAATGCACTCTATTCTTTTGGTGCTTACATATTGTGATAGGCTGCATTTGCTGAACAAACACCAGATGGCTTTCCCCCTTTGTCGTCTCTTCTCAGCCGGGTTTTCAACAAGTCATTTCCTAACGTCCACCAGTGTATGTTCTTCAGCGACAGGGCATCACATACACCCAATCTTCACTATTCCACCATCAAAGATGCCTCTTGCTCTATTCCTCACCCTCACTTTGAAAAATCGGACACCCCTGGCTAAGCCAGCTTTGTAGGCAGCTCCAGCAGTGAGGATTACACAGAGCTGGTCACAGGAGACAAAGAAACAGCTCTATAAAAGGCCTGTCCCACCAGCATCCGACTCCATGCGGTGAGCGCGACCAAACTGGAAGCGGGGGCCGCGCGGAGGTCGGGTGATCCCCGTACATGGCCAGTCCCACCAGCATGCGCCTGCATGTGGCGAGCGCAACCAAACCGGCAGCAGGGGCCGCGCGGAGGTCGGGTGAGTGGCGCGACGCGGCGCAAAGTGGCGCGAAGTCTGCAGGGTAAGTTCTCAAGGACAGTGAGGGACACACAGAGAGGGGCACGGAGGCACACAGAGAGAGGGCCACGGAGGCACACACAGAGAGGGTCACGGAGGCACATATAGAGAGGGACACGGAGGCACGACGTGGAGGCGGTGCGTAATGCGTCGAGGTGACTGCAGGCAGACAAGCCATTGCCGCGCGGAATTTTTAAACACGGTCAGTTTTTCGGAGCCCCGCGCGATGTCGGGACCAGCGCCACACAACTCCGCACCGTTCTGCCGATCAAAGTGGGACCGGCCCCGCAAGTCCGGACGGCTCAAGCGACCATGTTAGGTCGCGCTCATCGCATGGAGTCGCATGCTGGTAAGACAGGTCCTTAACTGTTGGGAGTTGATAGGCTGGGCGATGGTCCAGGATTTGGCAATGGATCTGAACGACCATACTATGCGTTATTAGCGTATGGTTCTTATGCTACTGATTGTTCACTAATTCGGAGCCTTGGATGAACCAGGAGATCCACAACCTATTGAGGTCTTGATCTCAGGCAATACAATACTATACAATACAACACAATACAATAATACAATACAATACGATAATACTTTATTTGCAACATACGAGGAATTTCATTTGCCAAGTCAGTCATACAAATAAAAAGCAACGGAACACACAAAATACATTTGAACATAAACATCCACCACAGTGACTCCTCCACATTCCTCACTGTGATGGAAGGCGAAAAAAAGTTCAATCTTCTTTGCTCTCCCGCAGTCGGGGGCCTCGAGCCTTCCGTTGACGAGAACATCTTAAAGGCTTGTCCCACCAGCATGCAACTCTATGCGATTAGCGCGATCTAACGTGGTCGCTTGAGCCGTCCGGCGTCGCGGGACCGGTCCCACTTCGATCGCCGGAGCCGTGCGGAATTGTGCGGAGTTCGTCCCGAGTTCGTCCCGAGACCGCGCGGGGCTCCGAAAACCCGACTATGTCCAAAAATTCCGCGTGGCAACGGCTTGTCAGCTCGCAGTCGCCTCAACATTTACACACCGCCCCGACATCGTGCCTCCGTGACCCTCTCGGTAGGTGCCTCCATGACCCTCTGTGTGTGTGGCTCCGTGGCCCTGTGTGTGTGTGTGTGCCTCTGTGCCCCTCTCCGTGTGCCCCTCTCTTTCCTGGCGAACTTACCTTGGACTTTGCTCCAAGTTCGCCTCACTTTGCGCCGCGTTGCGCCATTCACCCGACATCCGCGCGGCCCTCGCTGCCGGTTTGGTCGCGCTTGCCGCATGCAGGCGCATGCTGGTGGGAACGGCCCTGTACAGGGATCACCCGACCTCCGCGCGGCCCCCGCTTCTAGTTCGATCGCGTTCATCGCATAGAGTTGCATTATGGTGGGACAGGCCCTTTACTCCTCGTCGGGGCGATTAAGCTCCCACATCGGGTGGAATCTCAGCTCCCCGCGCCGAGCAATCTGACCCAGGGTCAGGGCATGTTGAATCATCTGCGTCGTTGGAGCTCTCGACTTGGCTTCTCCTGAGACCGTGCACTTTCGCTGGTAAAGACTGCAGGCGTGGAGCGTTCCCATGGAAGGGATCGGCTCCGATGTTAAGTCCACGCCCCTTAAAGCCAAATGCCTCAATGACAACGAACCACGGGCAGTAACATCCATGGTAGTTAAATGTACTGAGAAGTTGGGGTTAGTCAACTCCTGACTTCATAAAGACCTGGATCCACTACAATTCACCTACTGCCACAATAGATCAATAGGGGAATGAGATCTTGCCAGCCCTTCACTCTGCACTGGATCACTTGGACAATAAGAGAATGAATGTCATCGTATTGTTCATCAAGCCCAGCTCAGCGTTCAACCACAGAGGAACCAGAGACAAATCACTTGGTGCAGGATACCCAATGTCTGCTCCTGTAGCTACAGTAGTTGGCATTGTTCAATGCTCTGGCCACTGATGATCCTCAAAATGATGACGCATCCTCCATGATATCAATTGCACGACAAAGAAGATAGTGGTGTGAGGGATAAGATGATTAAACCACCATCATTGTGAGGGGCCGAGTGGTTGTAACCACCGACCTTGTGATGGGCTGAATAGTTGGAATCACCAACCTTGTGATTCGAACAAACTGTTACTGTCCTTCAGAGCTGCTGATTACATTGTAGAATAACAAGATGGGGTAAGGAATGTAGCTGACAACACACAAGCTAGTCTTTAGGTCAAAGGCAATTAAGTAGGTTAGGGCAAAAGCGACTGAGCGTGCTTAATGAAATAAATGAATATTAACTTTATGCCCCTCATGACAAAGAACCTAATTTAAATGTACATGCGATGTATGATGTGGGAGAAGAGGGAATGATTGATGATGCACAGAGGGGAGGGTTGGAAGATTGTGAACCTTAGTACCCTTATTGGAAAGGGTCAGAAGGGGAGGCGTCCGATCAATAAAGACTGTATAATGAATTGTATAAAAATAGACGTTTTTCCTTTGCTCGGTGTGTCTCAACTTGGAGAGGCACCCGATTCTGCAGACTCACAAATAAAGCATTTCTTGTTTCCATGATTTAGTCTCTGAGTAGTGATTGTGAGCACAAACTATATCTCACAGTGGCATTGTTTGCATTGATGGCACCAAAGTAGAGATGCTTGAATTCCTAGGACTTCTAATTCCTAGGAGTCAATATCACCAACAGCTTCTCCTGGACGACCCATAAAGCAACGACCAAGCAAGCACACCAATGCCTCTACTTCCTAAGAAGGTTTAGGAAGTTTGGCATGTCCCCTACAACTCTCACCAACTTCTACAGATGCACCACAGAAAGCATTTTATCGGGATGCATCACAGCTTGGTTTGGGAACAGCTCCATCTAAGACCATAGGAAATTGCAGCAAATTGTGGACACAGCCCACAAACCAACCTCCCTTCTATTGACTCTGTTTACACCTCACGCTGCCTCGGCAAGGCCAGCAGCATCATCAAGGACGGGTCGCACCCTGGCCACACCCTCTTCTCCACTCTGCCTTCAGGCAAAAGGTACAGAAGTGTGAAAACGCACACCTCCAGATTCAGGGACAGTTTCTTCCCCATTGTTATCAGGCAACTGAATCATTCGACCACATCCAGAGAGCAGTGCTGAACTACTATCTACCTCTTTGGTGACCCTCAGACTATCTTTGATCAGATTTTGCTGGCTTTACCTTGCACTAAATGTTATTCCTTTATCATATATCTATGCCCTGTAAACGGCTCGATTGTAATCGCGTATTGTCTTTCTGCTGACTGGTTAGCGCGCAACAAAAGCTTTTCACTGTACCTCGGTACATGTGACAACAAACTGAACTGAACTAAACTAATCCTGTCGAACATCGAGGGGGAAGTGATCCAACACTCTGTTTTTGGAACTTTTTACTCTTACCACCCAGAGAAGTAGCTGTGGAAGCTTCAGAAAACTGTAACTGAGGGAACAACTAAACACATTATTCTCTGCTTTCTTTTAACATGGGAAAAATGGGAGTAAAGCAATCAGTACTTTGTGCCTGACCAGCTGTTTAATAAGATCACGAAAATCTGATCTCAGTATTACAGTAATTCCACTTCCTACCTGATCACCATCTCTACCACAGCATGAAATTTATTTAATGACTCATTCTCCACCCAGCTCTGGAGGTGGTAATTGGAGGGGAAAATAACTGTAGAACAGGCATTAGCCTCTGAAAGATTTGAAAGGAATGATTGAACCATAATTCTGGAGGAGATAATCCACCTTTACATCATAGCTCTTTCCATAGTCTGCCTCTAAAACCCTACAACCCGGCCAGTGGTGGTTGTAGGTGTACCTGACAGCAACATAGTAGACCTCCAGTCATTCACTACTGCATTCATCCACAATGGTTTCCCTACTGCATCAATAACGTCACTGTCGACAGAGAGGTTAAGGGCCTGTCCTACCAGCATGCAACTCCATGCGATGAGCGCGATCAAACTAGAAGCGGGGGCCGCGCTGAGGTCGGGTGATCCCCTGTACAGGGCCATTCCCACCAGCATGCGCCTGCATGCGGCAAGTGCGACCAAACTGGCAGCAAGGGCCGCGTGGAGGTCGGGTGAATGGCGCAACGCGGCGCAAAGTGAGGCGAACTTGGAGCAAAGTCTTAAAGATAAGTTCGCCAGGACAGAGAGGGGCACACAGAGAGGGGCACAGAGGCACACACACACAGAGGGCCACGGAGCCACACACATAGAGGGTCACAGAGGCACCTACAGATAGGTTCACGGAGGCACGACGTCGAGGTGGTCTGTAATGCGTCGAGGCGACTGCGACCCGACAAGCCGTTGCCGCGCAGAATTTTTGAACATAGTCAGTTTTTCGGAGCCCCGCGCGATGTCGGGACGAACTCCGCACAATTCCGCACGCCTCCGGCGATCGAAGTGGGACCGACCCCGTGACGCCAGATGGCTCAAGCGACCACGTTAGCTCGCGCTAATCGCATAGAGTTGCATACTTGTAGGACAGGCCCTTAAGGTGCTATCCAAATAGCAAACCGTGGATGACCAGTGATGTGAGAAAGCTGCTGAGGGAACGCAACTCAGCCTTTGGATCTGGCAATGATGAACTGTACAGCACTGCCAGATCCAAACTAGAGAGAGCCATTAAAGAGGCAAAGGCAGTCTCTGGAAGAAGACTAGAGGGACACTTTAATGAGAGGGACCCCCGGCGTGTTTGGTTGGGCATTCAGCAACTTACCAACTACAAGGGCAACAGGGGGTTAACCCCCAGCAGCAGTAGTAACTTGGGGGTACACAAAAACGCACAGCTCCAGTGGATAGGTATATGGACGGGAAGGGAATTTAGGAGTATGGTGTGAGTGCAGGTAGATGGGACTAGGAGAAAATAAATGGTCGGCACGGACTGGAAGGGCCGAGAAGGCCTGTTTCTGTGCTGTAATTGTTATATGGTTATATGGTTAAAAAGCTGGAGAAACTCAGCGGGTGCAGCAGTATCTAAGGAGCGAAGGAGATAGGCAACGTTTTGGGTCGAGACCCTTCTTCAGACCCGAAACGTCACCTATCTCCTTCGCTCCTCAGATGCTGCTGCACCCGCTGAGTTTCTCCAGATTTTTGTGTAACCCTCGATTCTCCAGCATCTGCAGTTCCTTCTTTAACACAGCAGTAGTATCTTGCTGGCTGAGGAGCTTAACCACTTTTTCGCCCGTTTTGAGCTGAGTAAGGCGGAGCCCGTGCCTGCAGCCGCATCCAGCACTGACGACCTGGCACACACTGTGAGCACAGAGGATGTCAGGAGAGTACTCCGCAGCATCAACCCCAGGAAAGCTGCTGGCCCAGATGGCATCCCAGGGAGAGTACTGCGGGATTGTGCAGACCAGCTGGCGGAGGTATTCAGTGACATCTTTAACCTCTCTCTGTCAACATGCACTGTCCCTAAATGCTTCAAGACTGCCACCATTATGCCTGTTCCCAAAAAAACATCTATCACCAGCTTGAACGACTACAGACCTGTTGCTCTCACTTCACCTGTGATGAAGTGCTTTGAGAGACTGGTCCTGGCCCACATTAAATCCTCACTCCCACCCACCCTGGATCAACATCAGTTTGCATACAGAGCCAACAGGTCAACAGAAGACGCCATCCACATGGCTCTACATTCTGCACTGACTCACCTGGAGCGCCCCGGCTCATATGTGAGGATGTTGTCTGTAGATTTTAGTTCTGCATTCAATACCATCATCCCCAGCAGAATGGTGGACAACCCACTGTTTGACCTGGGTGTAAATGCCAACACATGCAGATGGATCAAGGACTTCTTAACAGACCGCCCACAGACTGTCAGGATGGAGTCCAATCACTCCCCAGTCCTGACGCTCAGCACAGGGGCGCCACAAGGCTGTGTGCTGAGTCCTATTCTCTACACAATCTACACTCATGACTGCACACCGACACACAACACAAACCGGATCATTAAGTTTGCAGATGACACGACAGTGGTAGGGCTGATAAATAACAACGACGAGTCTGCCTACAGAGATGAAGTCCAAAAACTGACTGTCTGTTGCACTACCAATAACCTGGTACTCAACTCAACCAAAACAAAAGAACTGGTTATTGACTTCAGGAGGAGGAGAGAAGAACCTGCTCCTCTTTACATCAAAGGAGACATGGTGGAGAGAGTCACTGACTTTAAGTTTCTGGGCACATACATCTCCCAGGACCTTACATGGACAGTGAACACCATCACTCTCATAAAGAAGTCACAGCAGCGGCTATATTTCCTGAGGACTCTGCGGAGAGCAAACGTCTCACAGCAGCTGCTGCTGTCCTTCTACCGGTGCGCCGTGGAAAGCATCCTCTCCTATGGCATCCTGGTGTGGTTTGCTAGCTGCACTGTGGCTGGAAGGAAGGAAGGCACTACAGAGGGTTATTAAAACAGCACAGAGCATCACAAACGCTCAACTACCCTCCCTGGAAGACATTTACAAGGCCCGATGTTTACGCCGGGCGACAAACATCACACAGGACTCATCCCACCCTGCCAATCACCTTTTCACTCTGCTGCCCTCTGGGAGGCGATACGGGTCTTTGAAGGCCCGCACTTGCAGACTAACTAACAGTTTCTACCCACGTGCCATTAGAGAGCTTAACTCAAACAGATAACACTACGGGCAACACTACACAATTCGGGGTGCATATAAAAATTTGTCTGCTGGAGTGTGCCACATAATGTGCATTTTTTTAAAATTATCTATTACTTATTTTATGCATTGATCTTGTAGTAAATGTAAATGTGAAATGGTTGTTTGTGTTATTGTGTTTTGTTCTTTTTAAATCTTTTTATCCTGTGTCTTTTATTGTTTACCATTGAAGGGGATGCACATGAAATTTCTTTGTACAGTTGATGTGCAATGACAAATAAACGTATTTGATTTGATTTGATTTGCTTTGATTCGCAAGCTCTCCATTCTGCTTTGGGTGGAATGATAGTATCTAGCTTCGTGTTGTGCCAAGCATTGACCACTTTACTGGTATTCCATAGAAGCCTACAAGCTTCTTGATGCTTCATTGTGGGTGATTCCTGATCAATTATTCAATGACTCATTCTCCACCCAACTCGGCAGACTTTGCCAATTAGGTCGTGAAAGTGGGACGGGGTCGTTTCATGAAAGAACATTGATTCTGCTTGATAGTATTATGTTTTCCTAAATATTAACTCAAGGGGAAGAGGAGGATTCAAGCAAAGCAAATCCGGCCAAGGCTGAACTTTGAAAGCCTGGAGGAAAATGCCACCCAGCAGCGACTTCAGGCTTCCCTTGGGGAAAGTCTCCAGTTCCACTACCATGCCCTTAATAATTGAATGTTCAATTTTCACAATGATAGGCATCAGGTAAATTGTTCCAAACAGGTAATTGTTTTTACTCTGAAGGTAGACAAAAATGCTGGAGAAACTCAGCGGGTGAGGCAGCATCTATGGAGCGAAGGAAATAGGCGACGTTTCGGGTCAAGACCCTTCTTCAGTGACATAAATGTTTTACCATGCTGCTGGGTCCTTTTCAGAATAATTTGGGAAAATTACTGTCATTGTATCTGCTGAGACCCTCATTGTCCTTCATTGTCCAGTGGGGCTTGTTGGTCTTTAGTGTCTGTCCATTTGCCTCTTGTCCTGTAAAGAAAAGCCTCAAGAAGCCTGAGTGAAATGATTAAAGCCATTCTCGTTCTATTTCCCAGTAAGTTTGATCCTTTGAACTATTCATGACTTGGCACTGACTTGACATTCTTTGAGCACTGTTGGGTAGCTGGAATGGGAACAGGAGTAGAATGCTTCAGAAGTTGGAACCAAAATGCACTGTTTCATCACTTAAAATGCTTCACTCCATGTGCAGCAGTATTAGTAGACATTAGACAATAGGCAGGAGTAGTCCATTTGGCCCTTCGAGCCAGCACAGCCATTCAATGTGATCATGGCTGATCATACCCAATCAGTAACCCGTTCCTGCCTTTTCCCCATATCCCCTGACTCCGCTATTTTTAAGAGCCCTATCCAGCTCTCTCTTGAAAGCATCCAGAGAACCTGCCTCCACCGCCCTCTGAGGCAGAGAATTCCACACACTCACAACTCTCTGTGTGAAAATGTGTTTCCTTGTCTCTGTTCTAAATGGCTTACCCCTTATTCTTAAACTGTGGCCCCTGGTTCTGGACTCCCCCAACATCGGGAACATGTCTCCTGCCTCCAGCATGTCCAAACCCTTAATAATCTTATGTGTTTCAATAAGATTCCCTCTCATACTTCTAAACTCCAGAGTGTACAAGCCCAGCTGCTCCATTCTCTCAGCATATGACAGTCCCGCATCCTGGGAATTAACCTTGTAAACCTCCGCTGCACTCCCTCAATAGCAAGAATATCCTTCTTGGTTCTTGGTTACTTGGTCCTCCAAAATATTCCAACTGGAATTTAAACTGGAGGTGCTGTTCTTCCTCAACCTTGAGGTCCTTCCTCAAATTAGGGGACCAAAACTGCACACAATACTCCAGGTGTGGTCTCACTAGGGCTCTGTACAACTGCAGAAGGACCTCTTTGCTCCTATATTCGATTCCTCTTGTTGTAAAGACCAACATGCCATTCGCTTTCTTCACTGCCTGCTGTACCTGCATGCTTACTTTCATAGACTGATGCACAAGGACCCCCAGATCCCATTGTACTTCCCCTTTTTCCAACTTGACGCCATTTAGATAGTATTGATGAAAATACTGTATTGGATAAAAAGGCAAATAAATATTTAATTACATTTCTTTTACTGCCCTTACCTTCTCAAACCCAAGAAATAATGTAATTCCCTTTCACAGCATATATTTGAATTTGGGGGGGGAGGGTGGTGGTGGTACTCAGCAGGGCCGGTTCAGAGCCGCTATAGCTCTGGGAATGAAGCTGTTCCTGAGTCTGGTAGTGCGGGCGTAGAAGGCCTTGTAACGTCTGCCGGAAGGGAATAGTTCGAACAGTCCATTACAAGGGTGAGAGGAGTCTTTATGTATGTTGACTGCCTTCCTGAGGCACCGTGTGTGGTAGATGCCCTCCAAGGCTGGTAGCGGTGTCCCAATAATCTGTTGCGCTCTGTGGACAACGCGCTGAAGAGCTCTCCTCTCCGCCTCCGTGCAGCTGAGATACCACACAGAGATGCCATACGTTAGTATGCTCTCTGTGGTGCAGCGGTAGAAGGTCGTCAGCAGTTGTTGGGGCAGACCAGTCCTTTTCAATGTTCTCGGGAAGAACAGTCGTTGCTGTGCCTTTTTGACCAGCGGAGTGGTGTTGGTGGACCATGTGAGGTCCTCTGAGATGTGAGTGCCCAGAAACTTGAAGCTGGACACTCTCTCCACACTGTCTCCGTAGATGGAGATTGGGGCGTATTCCCCATTCTGTGACCTCCTGAAGTCGATAATCAGCTTCTAGGTCTTGGAGGTGTTTCGCGACAAGTTGTTCCGTGAGCACCAGTCCACCAGGTTCTGCACCTCCGCTCTATAGTTTGTTTCATCACCGTTGGTGATCAGCCCGATCACCGCTGTGTCGTCTGCAAATTTGACAATGGTGTTGTTGTCAAATGCAGGGACACAGTCGTGGGTGAAGAGGGATGATAGAGCTACTGGTAGAGCTACTGCCTTACAACGGCAGAGACGCGGGTTCGATCCCGACTACGGGTGCTTGTTGATACCGAGATTGTACGTTCTCCCCGTGACCTGCGTGGGTTTACTCCCAGATATTCGGTTTCCACCCACATTCCAAATACGTACAGGGTTTGTAGGTTAATTGGCTTGGTTCTAAATGAAAAAGTATCCCTTGTGTGTGCAGGGTAGTATTAATGTGCGGGGATCGGTGGTTGGTGCGGACTCGGTGGGCCAAAGAGCCTGTCTCTGTGCTGTATCACTAAACTAAATTAAACTAACAATAACTCATCAAGGCAGGAGGAGAAAAAACTGGTGGACTGGTGCAATACGAACAACCTGATCCTGAATGTCGAAAAAACAAAGGAGGTCATCGTCGACTTCAGGAAAACCCGGCACAGTCCCACACCACTTCACATCAATGACAGCGATGTGGAGGTGGTCAGTAGCACTAAGCTCCTGGGGGTGCAGATCACTAACAGTCTGACCTGGTCGAATAACATCTCATCAACAGTTAAGAGAACGCAGCAGCGGTTGCAGTTTCTGCGCCGGATGAGAAGAGCTCACCTCCCCCATCCCATCCTCACCACTTTCTACAGGGGCACCATAGAGAATATTTTGACCAGCTGTATCTCTGTCTGGTTTGGGGACTGTAAAGCCTCCGACTGGAAGTCCGTGCAGAGAGTGGTGAGGACAGCGGAAAAAATCATCGGGACCTCTCTCCCCTCAATCGGAGATATTGCGACCAAACGTTGCGTGTCTAAGGCCAGCAGTACTATAAAAGAACCCACACATCTCCATCACGGACTGTTCACTCTGCTGCCCTCGGGCAAAAGATATCGCAGCATAAGGAGCAGAACATCAAGGTTCTGCAACAGCTTCTTCCCACGAGCCATCAGACTCCTGAATGCCATGTAATGGGCTGCCACCATTGTCTATTTATCCTTTTATCCATTTTATCCATTTAATCCATGTTTATCCTTCTGTTAATTATCATGTTGCACAGGGAGCCAAATGCAACGGAATTTCATTTGGAACTGCATATATCGATGTATTTCTAAATGACAATAAAGTTTGTTTGACTTGACTTTGACTTTGACAGCAGTTACAGCAAGGAGTCACGTTAAATAGGCTTCCATGATGAGACAGCAATGTTACCATATAATGCCGTGGTGAGCTTCTTCCTCTTCTCCTTCTTGCATACGGCATGCACAACCTAAACATAGAAACATAGACATAGAAATTAGGTGCAGGAGTAGGCCATTCGGCCCTTCGAGCCTGCACCGCCATTCAATATGATCATGGCTGATCATCTAACTCAGTATCCCGTACCTGCCTTCTCTCCACACCACCTGATCCCCTTAGCCACAAGGGCCACATCTAACTCCCTCTTAAATATAGCCAATGAACTGGCCTCAACTAGCCTCTGTGGCAGAGAGTTCCAGAGACCCACCACTCTCTGTGTTGAAAAAGTCCTTCTCATCTAGGTCCTAAAGGATTTCCTCCTTATCCTTAAGCCGTGACCCCTTGTCCTGGACCTCCCCAACATTGGGAACAATCTTCCTGCATCTAGCCTGTGCAACCCCTTAAGAATTTTGTATGTTTCTATAAGATCCCCTCTCAATCTCCTAAATTGTAGAGAGTATAAACCGCGTCTATGCAGTCTTTCTTCATAAGACAGTCCTGACATCCCAAGAATCAGTCTGGTGAACCTTCTCTGCACTCTCTCTATGGTAATAATGTCCTTCCTCAGATTAGGAGACCAGAACTGTACGCAATACTCCAGGTGTGGTCTCACCAAGACCCTATACAACTGAAGTAGAACCACCCTGCTCCTATACTCAAATCCTTTTGCTATAAAGTTGTGGGATAACTTGTTCTATTTGATCTATTTATTTGTGCACGTCGGGGAAATTGCATTCGTCGAAACAGCGTGGGCCACGTGAAGGTTGCCGTCTCCCGCCCCCGTGTTGAGCTGGAGACGTTTGTTATTGCCCTTCAATCATCAGAATTTGTGGACATTGTGTGCTTAATTTTCATTGTTTGATCATCCTGCAATATCAATACCAAAATGAAATTGCTAATGGGCCTGTCCCGCTGAAGCGATTTTTTCGGCGACTGCCGATGACTGTCATAGTCATAGCAGGTCATCGAAAAAATGGCTACTGGACCCCCCCTATGATAATGTCTATGACAATGTCTACAACAACCTACCCCCTAATCGATGACAAGCTACTGACAACCGGCAACCCATTAGGACGTCCACCTCTGTCCCCACCTACGACAACCCGCGACAAGCTACGACAAGGTAAGACAATTCAGTCGCCGGTACCTGTTGCCGGTTGACGTAGGTTGACGTGGGTAGTCGCCAATGGAATTCACTGAAGTAAGCACCCGTCGACAACCTACGACATCCTGGCGACAACCTATATCACCCTGGCGACAGCACCTACATTGGGCTACGATTGCTGGCGTCAACGCCACGGGCACCGACTGTTGTCGAAAAGTTTTGAACATTTCAAAATCCAGCAGTGACCAGAAAAAAAACACGACTCCTTGGGCGACTGAGGAGACCGTACATGAGACACCCCGACGACCATATGGTGACAGCCTAGTCGCCTGTAGTCACCTAAATATTCGCCTAAGTGGGACAGGGGCATAATTTATAAACTATTATTTATTGTTTTGTACACCATACAATAACATAGGGGTTATGTTTCTGAGCTAGACTCAAGGAATAACTTGGGCACACATTGAGAATCCAAGCACAATAGGATTTTAAATAGTCAATTTAATATAATAACAAATGAAATAGCTGCGGTAGGATTGGTATCTATGAAACTGTCCTCCTAAAAGTAAATAGGTTTCATAATGTTCTTCAGAGTAGGAAATCTGCCGTTATAAACCTATTCTGATCTCTACTTGGCTCCAGAGCTTAAGCAATATGGTTCGTGCTTGAGTACCTTCCAAAGTAATTTAGCAGTTTATTTGGTTGTATCCAGCTATTTCTACAAAGCAACTTGAGACAGACACAAAATGCTGGAGTAACTCAGCAGGACAGGAGGCATCTCTGGAGAGAAGGAATGGGTGATGTTTTGGGTCGTGACCTTTCTTCAGTCTGTGGAAGGGTCTCGACCCAAAACTTCACCCATTCCATATCTCCAGAGATGCTGCCTGTCCTGCTGAGTTGCATTTTGTGTCCATCTTCGATTTAAACCAGCATCTGCAGTTCCTTCCCTATAACTAAGCAACTTAACATTGATGGAGACATTAGACACAGTCTTGACCATAGCACTCAGTCAATTTGCTCCTCACTCACTTTTCTCCTCAATTCTTCACAATTCTACTAACTTTCCTTTTGGGAACCAGCTTAAAAAAGAGAGAGTTAGACCATAGAGTGGACCGAATCAAATACCTGCCATAGTGACGGATTAATATGACAATATAGCAAATGGCTCCATTGTTATCCTTGTCAGTTGTTGACAGGGAAGACCACCCTGAAGGGTGGCACTGTGATACACAATCAGGAAGGCAAAGGCTTGGAAGTGCTTTATCTTCATTTTGGGAAGGAAATCCTGAGTTTATAGAGCTTACTTTATTGGCAGGTGTTCCGAGGTACAGTGAAAAATGTTTGTTGTATGCTAACCAGTCAGCGGAAAGACAGTACATGATGACAATCGAGCCATTTACAGTGTACAGATACATTGAATGGCGGTGCTGGCTTGAAGGGCCGAATGGCCTACTCCTGCACCTATTGTCTATTGATAAAGGGAAGAATGTCAATAACGTTTAGTGCAAAGTAAAATGCAGTAAAGTCTGATCAAGGATAGTCTGAGGGTCTTCAATGAGGAGGACAGTAGCTCAGGAAGGGTCTCGTCCTGAAGCGTCACCCATTCCTCGTATCCAGTCCTGTTCTGCTGAGTTACTCCAGCATTTTGTGTCCATCTGCTCTCTACTTTGTTGGTAGAATGGCAGTTGCCTGATAACAGCTGGGAAGAAACTTTGTTTGATGGTGTCGTACGGTCCACTCTCAGCTGATAAACCGGCACTCAATATTGGACACCACTTGGAAGAAGCACTAATGTTACCGTGCTGTCTGTACGGAGTTTGCACGTTCTCCTCGCGACCTGCGTGTGTTTTCTCCGAGATCTTCCGTTTCCTCCCACACTCCAAAGACGTACAGGTTTGTAGGTTAATTGGTTTGGTAAATGTAAAAATTGTCCCTGGTGGGTGTAGGATAGTGTTAGTGTCCGGGGATCGCTGGTCGACACGGACCCAGTGGGCCGAAGGGCCTGTTTCCATGCTGTATCTCAAAACTAAACTAAACTAAATTGCCTATTGTGTTAATCCTCAATGGTTTCAATCTGGGAGCTCTCCATTCTGCTCTAGGTGGAATAGTAGCATCTTTCTTCTTGCTTCTCTGGTCTTGTTGAGACAGCATCGACCACTTCATTGGTTTTCAACAGTCGCCTACATGCACGCCAAGATGATGTCCCATGGTGGCTATCCCCTGATCATTATGCCCAGGCCTTACTGCTGGACTCTTGATGAATGTGGTCAAGATCCATAGTTCTTGAACGCAGATTTAAAAAATGTATCAATTCAATGAGTTGGTCAGTGGGGGCGATGCGAGCTGGCTGCCCTGACAATAGCGTGTTACTTTTTTCTACTTTTTTTGTTTTTTTAACCATATAACCATATAACAATTACAGCACGGAAACAGGCCTTCTCGGCCCTTCCAGTCCATGCCGACCATTTATTTTCCCCTAGTCCCATCTACCTGCACTCAGACCATACCCCTCCATTCCCTTCCCGTCCATATACCTATCCACTTTACTTTTAAATGTTAAAATCGATCCTGCCCCCACCACTTCTGCTGGAAGATCATTCCACACAGCAACCACTCTCTGAGTAAAGAAGTTCCCCCTCATGTTACCCCTAAACGTCTGTCCCTTAATTCTCATGTCATGCCCTCTTGTTTGAATCTTCCCTACCCTCAATGGGAAAAGCTTATCCACGTCAACTCTGTCTATCCCTTTCATCATTTTAAAGACCTCAATCAAGTCCCCCCTTAACCTTCTGCGCTCCAAAGAATAAAGACCTAACTTGTTCAACCTTTCTCTGTATCTTCAACCTTTCTCTGTAACTTTAGTATGTAGTTTTTTAGTATGTCCCAATGTGTGTTTTTAATGTTTCTTTGTCTGTCTTGTATGGGGGGTGGTGTGGGGGGGGTAAGGGGGAAACCGCTTTGGTTGCCTCCTCCACGGAGGGGCGACTTTTTCCATGTTGCCTCCCTCGTGGCCTAACACAAAGGTACGGTGCGGCCTTGTTCGGAGATGGCCCGGGGCTTCAGCAGCGGGCGCAGTGTAGACTTTTTCATCGCGGAGCGGGCGAGCCCTCGCCGGGGGTTGCCGGAAGGGAGCGCTCCGTTCGCTGGCCCGCGGCAGCCCGAAGCCGTGGTCTGCGGAGCTCCAGCTGGCGCGGGGTCCGGAGCCTGGGATCCCTCGTTGAGGACCCCGGAGGAGAAGAGCTCTGACCGCTGGCCATGCGGTCTGCGGTGCTACTAACTGCGGCGCGGCGGGGACTTTAGATCTTTGGCCTGCGGCCCACACCATCTTGAAGCTACGGTCTCAGGTAGGGAAGCACCGATTTAGGACTAACCTTGTCTGCACATCTGGTCACCCGCAACGGCGACTGCGGAGCGTTGGGGTCCCGACTACGAGGAGGACTGACTAAACATTGTGCCTTCCACCACAGTGATGAATGCTGTGGGGGATGTATGTGTTGAATTTTACTGTGTATTGTGTGTGGTTTTTTTTTATTGTACCGCTGCAGGCAAATTCATTTCACTGCACTTCATTTTGCACATGACAAATAAATCTGACTTGGCTTGACAAAAAATCTGAAAAATAATTAACAATAACTAATCCTGAAAGCACCGAAGCACTAATGTAAAATTATATCATCCCATCATTGAGTTCTATCACTTCCAAATAGATATGATTAATTCATTGTGTAGGAAGGAGCTGTGGATGCTGGTTGCACCAAAGGTGGACACAAAATGCTGGAGTAACTCAGTGGGACAGGCAGCATCTCTGGGATTGGTGACGTTTTGGGTCATAGAATCATAGAAAATAGGTGCAGGAGTAGGCCATTCGGTCCTTCGAGCCTGCACCACCATTCAATATGATCATGGCTGATCATCCAACGCAGTATCCCATACCTGCCTTCTCTCCATATCCCCTGATCCCATTAGCTACAAGGGCCACATCTAACTCCCTCTTAAACATAGCCAATGAACTGGGCTCAGCTACCTTCTGTGGCAGAGAATTCCACAGATTCACCACTCTCTGTGTGAAAAAAGTCCTTCTCATCTCGGTCCTAAAAGACTTCCCCCTTATCCTTAAGCTGTGACCCCTTGTTCTGGAGTTCCCCGAACACCGGGAACAATCTTCCAGCATCTAGCTTGTCCAACCCCTTAAGAATTTTGTAAGTCTCTATAAGATCCCCCCTCATTCTCTTAAATTCCAGTGAGTACAAGCCGAGTCCATCCAGACTTTCTTCATAAGACAGTCCTGCCATCCCAGGAATCAGTCTGGTGAACCTTCTCTGTACTCCCTCTATGGCAAGAATGTCTTTCCTCATATTAGGAGACCAAAACTGTACGCAATTCGAGCTCCTTCTTCAGACTGAGAGTCAGGGGAAACGGAAATAAGATATGGATGTGTAAGGTGTGAACATGTTAGATCAAAGCAGACAATGAATAGGGAATGTAGAATGGTCCGTTGTTGGCTGAGGGGAAGGTGACAGCAAGGCAGACAATCAGTAAAATTTAATCAGGAGGACGGTGAAACTAGGGGAACTGAGGTGGGGGATTCATTCATTGTTTTTGAATTATTGACCATCAGAATTTTCAGACACATTTCTCTCTCTCTCTCTCGCGCTCTCGCGCTCTCTCTCCCTCTCTCTCTCCCCTCTCTTCCCTTCATTAGCAAATACCTGACACAGTGACAGATTAATATCTTTCAGCTGATACGGCAAATGGTTCCATCCTTATCCTTTTCAGCTGTTGACAGGGAAGACCGGTGAGCTGTAGCGGGCTGCTGGCATTTAGCCTCATTGTAATAACATTGGCCAGGTGGATTTCACTGCAACTGTTCCTACACACAGACACCGCAGAGGCAGTTCCTGCTGTGGGACATCTGACATTACACATTGTTGCTACCGATCCTCCTCCGTGTACATGCGGCCTTTGTTTCCCGCCATCAGTTGTCCACAGCAATGAGTTTTTTTGCAAAGTGGAGCCTCGCAGGTTGGTGGAGCCTTGTGGGTCAGCGGAGCCTCGCAGGTCGACCTGTGGCCGGCGGTCGATGAGGGAACGGGGGAACCATCATGAGGGGGGGAGGGGGAAGAACAAAGGAGGGCCTGGCGTTGGGGGAGGGGGAGGGGAGGGGAGGGAGAATAAAAGAGGTGCCAGCAGGGGTATTTTGTATCCTTGTCAGCGCCCTTTATGTGGCGACTATTTGTATGCCTTGCGTACGCAAGCAAAGAACTTCACTGTGCCTCGTCACATGTGACAATAAAGTACTTCATTCCATTTCTTCCACCATCCGTGAATCTTCCCACTGCATCTCCAAGTTATAGGTTTTGCAGTACCTGTCCTGACCAGTTGGATGAATTGAACACATTAATCTTCAGGGATGAGCAAGCCCCTTGATTAATCCTATATCACCAAAGATTTGATTAAAACGCATGTTTTTATGGTTCGATTCAAACTAAAATACTCACAACTGAAACTATACCAATTTCTTTGTCATCATTATACAAAAGGGAAATTGTTTATGCCTGTAAATTAGTCCACCAAAATTATTTAGATACAGAATTAGCACTAGTATCCAACCAACCTCCACTTCCATCAACTCCATCTACACCTCACGCTGCCTCGGCAAGGCCAGGAGCATCAAAGATGAGTAGCATCCTGGCCACTCCCTCTTCTCTCCTCTCTCCCATCAGGTAAAAGGTATAGAAGTGTGAAAACGCACACTTCCAGATTCAGGGATAGTTTCTCCCCTGCTGTTATCAAGCAAGTGAATCATCCTACCCCAACCAGAGAGCAGTGCTGAACTCCTGTCTACCTCTTTGGTGACCTTCAGACTACCCTTGATTGGACTTTGCTGGCTTTACCTTGCACTAAAAGTTATTCCTTTATCATGTCTCCTACTTTGAGGAAGGACATCCTTGTGATTGAGGCAGTGCAGCGTAGGTTCACGAGATTGATCCCTGGGATGGCGGGACTGTCATATGAGGATAGATTGAAAAGACTACGCTTGTATTCACTGGAGTTTCGAAGGATGAATCTTATGGAAACATATAAAATTATAAATGGACTGGACAAGCGAGATGCAGGAAAAATGTTCCCAATGTTGGGTGAGTCCAGAACCAGGGGCCACAGTCTTAGAATAAAGGGGAGGCCATTTAAGACTGAGGTGAGAAAAAAACTTTTTCACCCAGAGAGTTGTGAATTTATGGAATTCCCTGCCACAGAGGGCAGTGGAGGCCAAGTCACTGGATGGTTTTAAGAGTGTTAGATAGAGCTCTAGGGACTAGTGGAGTCAAGGGATATGGGGAGAAGGCAGGCATGGGTTATTGATTGGGGACAATCAGCCATGGTCACAATGAATGGCGGTGCTGGCTCGAAGGGCCAAATGGCCTCCTCCTGCGCCTTTTTTCTATGTTTCTATGTATCCTTACATTGTAAACACTCGACTGTAATCATGTATTGTCTTTCTGCTGACTGGATAGCACGCAACAAAAGCTTTTCACTGTATCTTGGTGCACGTGACAATAAACTAAACTGAACTAATTATTTAAAGGGTGTCTGTATTCTGTCCATTATGATCCATTGATACACAGCGTGAGAGTCACGTAGGCCTGGACAACATCATTTTACTTATTTATTTTTTAATTAATTAGAAGCAATTACATAATTAAAAAAGGTGCGTGTTCATTGTTGACATGATAAAAATCATTTTGTTCTTTGTAGGTATATATAATCAGTATTATTTATATTAATGATTTCATAATAATTGTGCTTCTATATTATTATTTTTTCCATTTTTTATAAAGATAGAAAATAGTAGAAAAAGATTAAACAAAAAAATATATACATAAAAAGTTGGGAAAGAATGGAATGTTCTACAGATTTTACATCGTTGGAGATATATCCGTGTTTTATGAAATGTACTACTTCATCTATTCTTTTTCAGGTTTCAGTCGGGTTCTCGTGCCGAACCAGTTTGCCCCTTCAAATATTCAATAAATGGGGACCATATTATTGTAAATAGTTCTTGTTTGTCCATTAAGACAAATCTTATTCTTTCCAAAATATAGGGTCTCCGACATTTCTGTGGTCCACATTTTAATTGTGGGGGTTGTGGAGCCTTTCCAAAATTTTAATATTAATTTTTTCCCAATTATTAAACTATAATCAATTTTAAATAGTAAGATTAAATGAGCTTACCAGTTTGAAGTTTGATCTTTATTTTATGAGGGGTTACGATGAGCAATTATGTGAAGAACCCCGCCAGTGCGCATGCGCGTCAATTTTCAAAGCAGCGGTGTGAAATCACAGATAACAGTAACTGAAGTAACAGAGTAAGATTATAAACCAGACCTTCCAGTTGACGTTTAAGATTGTGAGGACCGGGAGCGGTGGGCACGTAATCGCTCATCGTAACTCCTCATAAAATAAAGAACTATTTTACTTCGGAGTCATGCAAGTCATTCTGTGAAGATTTCAAAGGTCTGTGATTTCACGCCGATCCAAATCCAGGCGTCACACACTGCATCAGTTGACTCAGGAGGAGTGAATAATGAGCAATACATTGAAACATGAAACTGATTAACATGTTAATGCTTTAATTCACAAATAAACAAATATACAATAGCGACTCTTCTCTCCCAGGGAGAAGCTATGAAACAGAACTTAAAACAGAATGGGCGAACACCCCGGCTTCAACAAGCGGTTTATTATAAAACCTCTGAAAAGTCAATTCATTTGACCATCCTGCGGCCGTGAGGATATGGTCTAGAGGGACGTCCATTGCCCTCGCTGCTGACGTTGATGCCACCCTGGTGGAGTGAGATTTAAAATTGTCAGTATTAACTCCTGCGCAACCCAGCACTTGTTTCAGCCATCGTGAAATGGTCTGAGCTGACACTTCCATATGTGGCTTTTTGTGGCTAATAAACAATGCTTCCTCAGAGCCTCTAAGATGCTTCGTAACTTTGATATAACGCCGCAAGTACACCACCACACACAGCCGTAAATCCGTGGGATAAGCTGACAGTACAAGCTTGAATCCGGACACCACTGGTCTGCTTTGTTTAATTAGGTCACAGATATAAAAGATAACGTCATTCCCTGATTACACCATCCTATCCAGGCACAGCAAAGGGGTATTGGAATTAAAGACACCCTTCATAAATCTGGAGATTAACGGATGAGATCTTACAGACTGAAGTTCTGACCCCCGGCATAGGTATGAGGACAAGGCACTCCTTGCACAATTAATGGCACTATAGCTCAACCCTTCATCAAAATGTAACTTGGACAGAAATTCGAGCACATCTGTGATGGAGGCTGTGTGGTATGTAATGTTCCCCTATAAACACAACCCCTCCCATTTCCTGACATGAGAGTTGTACTTCCTTTTCGTACTATCCCTCCAGGATGATGTGATGGCATCCACAGTACGATTGGAAAGTCCCAGACCCAGGTATGGCCTTAGAGTCTGCAAATTAACAGATTAAC
The DNA here is from genome assembly GCA_963514005.1 of Raja brachyura. The sequence continues at coordinate 91,085,644 of OY740787.1, read as the reverse complement.
ATGATCATACACCGGGTGTTGATCTCCAGTCACAGGGTGCACCAATAGATCATGACATTTTGGAACCACCATAATAGGCTGTGTAATAATACCCGGAATCAGAGGGAACCATGGCTGTGTTGGCCAGTCGGGTACCACCAAAACTCCTGAAGCGGAGTCCTGCTTGACCTTGGTCAAGAACCGACTGATGAGGCAGAATGGGGGAAATGCATATAAAAGCATTCCGTCCCCGTGTAGCGAGAATGCATTCACTGCAACTGCCCCTGAATCTGGTTCCCATGAAACATACTTCGGTACCTGGTGATTTAGTCTGGATGCAAACAAATCGATATTTGGCATCCCATACCGAACAACAATCTCGTTAAATACATCATGATTCAACATCCACTCTGTGTTGTCATTGAATTTGCGTGGCCTGGTGTCTGCCACCATATTGAATCTGCCTGACAAGTGGACAGCTGAAATCCAAATATTCTTTTTAACGCACCAGTGCCAAATAAGGTTAGCTAATCCGTCACAAGATTTCAACTTGATTTCACCCATGTGATTAACATACGCCACTGCCGTGGTGTTGTCAATCTGAAGCTGAACATGTAAGTGATGCTTAGTGATACAGTAAACCTTGAGCCCATAAAATGCTCCTAAAAGCTCTAAATAATGAATTCCATGTGATTGAAGAATAAATGCCTCATGCATATTCCATCTGCCCCCACAGCTAGAAATTGTATCAGTAGCACCCCAACCTAGGGGACTAACATTAGTCTGCAAAACAACTGAAGGTGCTTCCATCAGAATTTTGCTGGAACAATTTGAAATGTTTCTCATCCACCACTGTACTTCAGCAATGGTTTCAAATTGTAATTGCATGGTCCAGTTGAAATGACCTGCATGGATTCTCAGTGCCTGTACCTTTGCCCTCTGTAAATTTTGATAATGCAAAGGTCCATACTGCACAGCTGTAAAGGCAGCTACCAATTTGCCAATCAAGCTGGCCACCTGTTTAATTGAAGGTGATTGCTCCCCCAAGAGCTTGATACAGCCTTCAATTAAATCTAATCTCTTGCCCTTCGGCAGTGTCACAGACATGTGAGTTGAATTAACTGTGAATCCCAAGTAATCAATAACCGGCACCAATTTTGATTTAGAACCCTCCCGACCGGACTTGTCCGAGTCTACCGGTCGTACAAACTTTCTGGTAGCCTTACACCTCTCTGGCGCAGCCACAGTGCCCTCAGACACCAAGTCTGTAGTTGCTGGTCTTGTTATTAACGACTCAGTAGATGAACTAGGCGGCCGCCTGCTACCCGCACTCCCACGGTCTTTAGCTACTTTTGCAACGGCTCGACCTGCTCTGAACGGTTTCTCCATGCTTGGACTTGTCCTCCTGTAACAAGATTTAACAAGCACAGAAACGACCTCCATCAAGTTTAACACTCACCTGAGGCTTTTTAAACTTACCGCCGGAGAAGCGCTGCTCCTCCCAGTCGGTCACTGCGCCATGCGTCAGACGTAAATCACGCGCATGCGGACTGGCAGGGTTCTTCACGGAATCACTCACGTGACTCTGAAGTAAAATTACTATTATTCAGTCTTCGGCCACTGAAGCAAGCCTTCATCGAGAAAACAAAGTGTATTCAGCGGCAACGTTGCGACATTTAACGAGCAGTAGCAGTTTAGTTCAGCAATGACATACCAGCAATTCTCCAAAACCACAAATATTTTCAGATTCTCTTCATTTCTCCTTTGGTTCTAACTTTAACTTTTAAGCTTAACCGCAACACTTCATTGCGACATTTTAATAAAGTTACCACTGGCTCTGGAGAACATGAAGTATCTGTGAGCGATGAGGGACTATCACTGATCTATGACAGGTTTATTTTAATAACGCTTGCAAAACATCCCATCGAGGGATGTCATCAATAAATGAACAGTCAGATCATAATGCCTTCTTAATGGACCAGAAACATGGAAAATAATGCAAGTCTGGAAATGTAAATTGGCAACAGAATCTGGGTCTCTTTCCCAATGGAAACAAGCAAAGCTAATATTAGCATTGACGAATGTGCTATAGGTATTGACGTCAACTGCAGCCAGACAGCTGTTTTTGGTTTCCTCTGTGCAACATTCCTGACTTTGAATGGAATATGAAATTGATGCGTATCCTTTAGAAATGTCCGGGAGTTCGGGAGAGAGCGAGCAAAGCCTTTTTAAAAAAAATAGGATATTCTTCGATTGTTTTATAAACTATGTTCAGATGTTTGTACGGAATCAACTACATTATGTTGACTCCAAATTAGGTAATGATAAGGCTTGGAAGATTGCGGCAAATAATCGGGACTGCAAGATAATGCCAACCGTAATAGCAACCCATTAAACTGATTTATGAGGTGGAAACAAAATAAACTCCATGAAATTATTTCAAAGGAGAAAACACAGATCCAAAGTACTCGGAGACATCTATATATCGTATCTTTATTATGAATTATTTTTGTAACATGTTTAATTTCTGTTCCTATTTTTGTAATGTTATGAACTGTTCAAAGAAACCATGCCAATGCGCATCATTGTGACTTTGGTTAAGCGCCTGTCCCACTTGGGGCGTGATTTGCGCGTCACGCAGATGGCGTGCGAAGATTTTGTACATACTAAAATCCTGGGGCGCCGCGCGCAACCGCGCGTCACTGCCTACGTTACCATGCTCCGTAATGCGTGCGTCGTGCATCGTGAGGCGTAAATGATGTCACGTAAATGACACGCAAATGACACCCAAGTGGGACAGGCCCTTCAGACTGCATTTGGATTTCTAATGGTGTACGGGCACAGCATATGGAAAGCAGTGACAAAGTCACTCAATATTAGTGATAGGGATTTATACAATGGACACACTGCTTGCCAATTTTACTGGAGCATTTTGACGATGTAACTGACAGAGTGGACGGGGAGAACCAGTTGAAGTAGTGTATTTGGATCATCAAAAGGCCTTCGAGCATGGACTATACAAGATTAAAACACATAACATTGGGGGTAGACAAAAATCCTGAAGAAACTCAGCGGGTGAGGCAGCATCTATGGAGAGAAGGAATAGTCGACGACGTTTCGGGTCAAGACCCTTCTTCAGACTGATGTCGGGGTTGGGTGGGGGGGGGACGGGAAAAAGAAAGGAAGAGGCGGAGACAGTAGGCTTGTGGGAGAGGTGGGAAGAGGAGGGGAAGGAGGGAGAAAGCAAGGACTACCTGAAATTGGAGAAGTCAATGTTCATACCGCTGTTGTGTAAACTACCCAAGCAGTTCCTCCAATTTGCTGAAGTGCTGTTCCTCCAATTTACTGAAATGCTGCTGCTCCAATTTGCTCTGGGCCTCACTCTGGCAATGGAGGAGGCCCAGGACGGAAAGGTCGGATTCGGAATGGGAGGGGGAGTTGAAGTGCTGAGCCACCGGGAGGTCAGGTTGGTTAGTGCGTACCGAGCGGAGGTGTTGGGCGAAGCGATCGCCGAGCTGCGCTTGATCTCACCGATGTAGAGAATTTGACACCTGGAACAGCAGATGCAGTAGATGAGGTTGGAGGAGGTGCTGGTTGGGGGTAATGTACAAACATCCATAGAGCACTGGTTGGTAGATAGGAAACAATGAGCTGGAACAAAGGAACCATTTTCTAAATAGTAGGCAGTAACTAGTGTTACTCACAGAACATATCAATGATATAAATGAAAAAATTAAATGTTTGTACGACAATGTTCGTGGTGGTCCGCATAAACTCTTGACGGTCCCCTGACCATCTCGATGACCCCCCCCCCCCCTTTGTTCTCGACAGTCCACCTACATTCTCAGCAATCGCCCTGCGATCTCAACGGTTGCGTGTAGCGGGCCTCCTCGCTCTGTTGTCTCCGATTCGCCATCATTACCACTTAGACTCACTTCGCAAACAATCTGCACTCACTTACTAAATACATTTAGGCTTTATTCTCATTTTCCAGTCTCGCCTGGAAGGGTCTCGACCCGAAATGTCACCCGTTCCTGCTCTGCAGAGACGCTGCCTGTTACTCCATCCTTTTGTGTCTATCTTCTGTTTTATTTTATCTCACCAGAAATGCTTACTATTTCCACAATTCTGACTTGACCGTATCTCTTCCCTCTCCCTCTGTTCTTTGTCTCCTTCGTGGTTTTTTTCTTTTTTGATCTTTTTCGCTGTTTCTGCCTCGGAAGCGATGTTCGCTTTTGTTCAATTTTCTGTGACATACAGTCAACAAGCTGTCGGACTTAGACTTTCCCCCCTCTCACCTGCGCCTGGATAAAGGACTTCCTCGCTAACCGGCCACAAGCAGTCAAAATGGGCCCCACCGCTCCTCCACCCTCACTCTCAGCACTGGTTCTCCACAGGGCTGTGTGCTGAGTCCACTCCTCTACGCTCTGTACACTTACAACTGCACTCCCATCTACTCTGCAAACTCCATTATTAAATTTGTGGATGACACCACAAGGATGAAGATTTGAATTGTCCAGGGATTGGGATCTATGGGTCACGTGCTGGAATATAAGTTTAATACAGATGGGTGTCCACTGATCAACATGGTCACGATGAGTTAAGTTTGTTTCCGTGCTCTGTGACTCGATGATGAAATACCATCTTCCCCATACCCTAATGGACCTGTCCCACTTTGGCCATCAGTTACGTGGCAGGCCGGTGGTGCGCGAAGATTTCATTCGGTACAAAATTTCGGAGCACCGTGCGATACCGTGCACAACTACATACCCCTCTGCGCTTCTCAGTGGGATTGGCCCCGCGCGTCCACACAATGCCCGTGCGCCTCAATGCGACAACGAGGTTGTGTAATTTGCGTGCCAAGGGCATGTAAGTGAGACTGGGCCTTAAAGTTATAGCCTCAAGTTGCAGGTACCTCTACTAGATATCATTTTCTATTTGTATCTATCCTATTTATGCCCCTCATTATTATGTTTCTTCCACAATTATGCCACAACTCGCAGGTTGGTAGATTAAGTGACCACTGTAGCGGGCCATGCGTTGTGAATCAAAGTAATCTTTCTTATGGCAATACAAAGACCAGCACACCCACGACTGGGGAGTGTTCTCCCAGAGTTCTGACTATAAACCAGGGCACACCCCTCAGCCGCGTGACGAATCCTTCCCGCCAAAGTCAGTCACGTGAACCTGCCAACCCTAGTGCCGAGGGTTTGCTCAGTATGTGGCCTAACCACCAGGTGGCGCCACGCCTCTGTAAATTGTTTCCTGTACGGAGGTAGGTTATGGGGTGAGAGGAAAATGAAATGTAAATGAATAGCTGGTGGTCAACATGGACTGAGTGGGCTGAAAGGCCTAGTGGTGTTCTGCATGACAGTGACTAACACGGTGGGTTAGCAATAAGAAGATATGTTGTTGAAAACCATGAAAAGTGGATAAGGTGTAAACACAGAATGCTTACCTGTTTCTATGACAAACAGAGGGACATGGGCACTGCTTCTTCAATTTGAAAAAAGTATAAAGTATATAATATTTATATACTACTAGACACATGGGACGGCTGGTCCCCCAATGTAATATCCCACCTCTCCACCAATTCCAATATTGGTGGCCAGTGGGGGGGGGGGGGGGGGGGGCTTTCTGGAGCACTAGTATGGGCATTGTGGGTAAAAGGGACTGATTTCCAGAGGGCTAGTATGGACATTGTGGGCCGAATGGATTCTCAGTCACTCAAGCCTGTTGTGCTGGCAGCTCACTCACTCACGGCTGGTGGGCTGGCAATTGTTTCACGGCTATTCCTTGAAATTCCATTTCTAGCAGGGTGCAAGGCCACCAAATTCAAGCGCAGTTTCATACCACTTCAAGCAGGGTGCGAGGCCACCAAATTCAAGAGCAGTTTCATACCATTTCAAGCAGGGTGCAAGGCTACTAAAGACAACAAGTCGTGACTTCTCCATCCCCCATCTTGCAGAGACTGAGCCACGCCCACACTTCCGGGTTTTATAGTTCCTCCCCCCTCCCACAAGATGGTGGCGTGGCTTTCATGGCGTGATTGACAGGAGAGAGAATCGCAACATTTTTTGAACACTAATAACTCTTATATTTTCCATCAATGGGAAAAATACTCGGCACCTGATGAGCGGAGGGGAACTCATAGGAGCTCATCGCTTTCAGATTTGATGCCTCTCCATCTTGAAAAGATTGAAGAGATTCAGGATGTTGACAAAGGCTCTCTTGAACATCTACAGGTGTACGGCCTGGTGCGACAACCCAAACGGCCAGGAAAGAAAGAGATAATGAAAGGTGGTCACCTGGTCCTTCACATTTACTGACCTCCCACCATCGAAGGGATCCATTGGAAACTCTGCCTCAAAAAGGCAGCCAGCATCATGGAGGGTCATTCCACCCTGGTGGCCACACACTCTCTTTACTCCTGTCTTCGGGAAGACGGTATAGGAGTCCATGATCTCCAGGTTCAAAGAACAGCTTCTTCCCAAAACCCATCAGACTCTTGAACACTGCAAACACTGAAATATGAACTGTCTTGGATGCATTAAGGGCTTCAGGCCTTTTGCAATAATATTGGGGGGTTTTTAATGATATCCGTGAGCACTGTGTGTTTACGGACGTGTCCACCTGCTGCAAGTAAGAATTTCATTGTTCCATTTTCCATACATATGATAATTGAACATTCTTGACTCTTGCCTTTTCACTCTTGACGGCGAGAGGGAAATGCTGAAAGGAGATTTGCAAGGCAGGATTTTACACAGAGTGTTTAGAAACATAGAAAATTAGGTGCAGGAGTAGGCCATTCGGCCCTTCGAGCCTGCACCGTCATTCAATATGATCATGGCTGATCATCCAACTCAGTATCCCGTACCTGCCTTCTCTCCATACCCTCTGATCCCCTTAGCAACAAGGGCCACATCTAACTCCCTCTTAAATATAGCCAATGAACTGGCCTCAACTACCCTCTGTGGCAGAGAGTTCCAGAGACCCACCACTCTCTGTGTGAAAAAAGATTTCTCATCTCGGTCCTAAAGGATTTCCCCCTTATCCTTAAGCCGTGACCCCTTGTCCTGGACCTCCCCAACATCGGGAACAATCTTCCTGCATCTAGCCTGTCCAACCTCTTAAGAATTTTGTACGTTTCGAAAAGATCCCCTCTCAATCTCCTAAATTCTAAAGAGTATAAACCGAGTCTATGCAGTCTTTGTCATAAGACAGTCCTGACATCCCAGGAATCAGTCTGCTGAACCTTCTCTGCACTTCCTCTATGGCAATAATGTCCTTCCTCAGATTTGGAGACCAGAACTGTACGCAATACTCCAGGTGTGGTCTCACCAAGACCCTGCACAACTGAAGTAGAACCTCCCTGCTCCTATACTCAAATCCCTTTTTTGGTGGCCAGAACGCGCTGGTAGCAAATAAGATAGTGGCGTTTAAGAGGCATTCGGACAAACACATGAAGGGGCAGGGAATGGAGAGAGACAGATCGTGTCAAGCTGAGGTGTGGAATAATTGTCATCACGTTTGCCACACACACTGTGGACAAAAGGGCCTGTTCCTGTGCTCTTCTAATGTATGCTCAACGGCGCAGTCATTCTTTGACTCAAACTATCCAGATTGGAATTCTGATTCAGTTCTATTATAATGTGAACACCAGATGGCAGTATGCACCATCATTTTCAGAGCTCTGGATTCAAGGCAGGAAACAAAGAGATACTGAAGATGGACACGAAATACTGGAATACAACACAGCGGGTCGGTCAGCGTCTCTGGGGAGAAGGAATGGGTGACGTTTCGGGTCGAGACCCTTCTTCAGAGCACTTCAGAGTCTGAAGAAGGGTCTCGACCGGAAACGTCACCCATTCCGTCTCTCCAGAGACGCTGCCTGTCCCGCTGAGTCACTCCAGCAATTTGTATCTATCGTCAGTGTAAACCAGCATCTGCAGATCCTTCCCTCTCTGCAGTTCCAAATCACCATCAAGGGATCATTTGTCAAATATGGAGCAAATATGAATAGAACTCCATGGAGCTTAGGTGCGGACTAACTCGTTGTGTCAGGGTGTGGAGGTAGCCAGGGAAGAACTTACAATCAAACAGTGTAACAAAGACAATTTAACCATATAACCATATAACCATATAACAATTACAGCACGGAAACAGGCCCACTCGGCCCTTCCAGTCCGTGCTGACCATTTATTTTCCCCTAGTCCCATCTACCTGCACTCAGACCATACCCCTCCATTCCCTTCCCGTCCATATACCTATCCACTTTACTTTTAAATGTTAAAATCGATCCTGCCTCCACCACTTCTGCTGGAAGATCATTCCACACAGCCACCACTCTCTGAGTAAAGAAGTTCCCCCTCATGTTACCCCTAAACTTCTGTCCCTTAATTCACATGTCATGCCCTCTTGTTTGAATCTTCCCTACCCTCAATGGGAAAAGCTTATCCACGTCAACTCTGTCTATCCCTTTCATAATTTTAAAGACCTCAATCAAGTCCCCCCTTAACCTTCTGCACTCCAAAGAATAAAGACCTAACTTGTTCAACCTTTCTCTGTAACTTAGTTGCTGGAACCCAGGCAACATCCTATTAAATCTCCTCTGTACTCTCTCTATTTTGTTGACCAACAAAATTTCCAGAATCTATTGAGAAATGATCTCTGCTGGCTGCAGCAGACGTCAAAGCTGAAGGTGCAACGGTATAAATGTGGGGTAATTTCTGCAACAAATGGAGTAAATTGAAGATAGGAACAACAGAAATTAAGTAATCAATCAATTCCTGTCACCTCGAACAATATAATCAGCAAATGGATTAACCAGTCAGTTGCTTCGTTGCTGGGTTTAGCAGTGTCTCTATACACCGCTGGAAACGGGCGAGAGAACAAAATGAGAGGGCCGACAATATGAAATGTATTTTTAACGTTTTTGGATCAACTAGCATGATGCTAGTTGTTTGAACTATATTTTCCACTGGACTCGAGAACTAACAATTATCCTGATAATTCTGCCCAAATAAACTGGTGTCGACACCTCTGCTCTTGTTACAAAGTGCACGACAAATCTATCCAGTTGAGCAGGCAATATGTTTGAATCAATCTTTTATTAGTAATTTCGGCACATTACCGAGGTCTATAAATCCTGAATTCACAGACAGAAACCAGGGAGGCATAATGGGCGTCACGCCTCAGCGATTTTTTAGGCAACTACAGGCGACTAATTTGTCGCCACATGTTCGCTGATGTTCCCCGGGAGTTGTCTCCTCAGTCGCGCAAAATGTTGTAACGTCTTTCTGGTCGCCGCTAAATTTTCAACAATTTTTCGGCGACAGTGGATTTGACACCAATGAGTGCTGTCTTAGGTTGTTCGGCAACCTGTGATGACTATGACAGTCGCCGGCAGATGCCTAAAAAATCGGCGAGTGGGACAGGCCGTAACAACCGCCATCAAACTACATCAACAATATTCTCAAGAATACCTCAATACCATTGTTCACTGATATATTTATATATACAGTACAAAAATGTGTATTTAAACATAGAAACATAGAAACATAGAAATTAGGTGCAGGAGTAGGCCATTCGGTCCTTCGAGCCTGCACCACCATTCAATATGATCATGGCTGATCATCCAACTCAGTATCCTGTACCTGCCTTCTCTCCATACCCCCTGATCCCCTTAGCCACAAGGGCCACATCTAACTCCCTCTGAAATATAGCCAATGAACTGGCCTCAACTACCCTCTGTGGCAGAGAGTTCCAGAGGCCCACCACTCTCTGTGTGAAAAAAGTCCTTCTCATCTCGGTCCTAAAGGATTTCGCCGTTATCCTTAAGCCGTGACCCCTTGTCCTGCACCTCCCCAACATCGGGAACCATCTTCCTGCATCTAGCCTGTCCAACCCCTTAAGAATTTTGTACGTTTCTATAAGATCCCCTCTCAATCTCCTAAATTCTAGAGAGTATAAACCAAGTCTATCCAGTCTTTCTTCATAAGACAGTCCTGACATCCCAGGAATCAGTCTGGTGAACCTTCTCTGCACTCCCTCTATGGCAATAATGTCCTTCCTCAGATTTGGAGACCAGAACTGTACGCAATACTCCAGGTGTGGTCTCATCAAGACCCTATACAACTGAAGTAAAACCTCCCTGCTCCTATACTCAAATCCTTTTGCTATGAAAGCTAACATACCATTCGCTTTCTTCACTGCCTGCTGCACCTGCATGCCTACTTTCAATGACTGGTGTACCATGACACCCAGGTCGCGCTGCATCTCCCCTTTTCATAATCGGCCACCATTTAGATAATAGTCTGCTTTCCTGTTTTTGCCACCAAAGTGGATAACCTCACGTTTATCCACATTATACTGCATCTGCCAAACATTTGCCCACTCACCCAGCCTATCCAAGTCTTATGTATGTATATATGTATATATACATTTATATATAAATACATCTATCTATCTATACTATTACTAAAACTCTCATCTTGACCACTTCCTGTCCGCGTGGTAATTACATTTGCGCAAACACGATCCCCCATAGCGCTACGATTTTTCGCCACCTTACTCACCATTCTCCTCTTCTGCAAGTCAAATAAGTTTTGTTCCGATTGGTGACGTAGTACAAAAGTTATGGTTTGAAAATCGTAAAAATCACCCCTTCAATAACGGCAGCGAGGAGAATAAGAAGCTGAAGGGGCGGAGTGTATCGAGCAGCCCACGGGGCGCGCGCGGCCTGCAGACTGCTTCTGCGGCGACCACCACCACCAGCCGGAAGCTGTTGAGTTGAGCCGCAAGCCGGAGTGGGACCGGGATCTGCTGCGTGAGGCCAAAAGCTGAAGGTGTGGGGTGAGCACAGTGCGAGCTGCGTCTGCTGCGAGCACCCCTCCTCCCCACACACCCTTCATGCTCCCTCCCTCCCCAGCCCCCTTTCTTCATCCCCTTCCCCACACACCCCCCCTCTCCCACACCCCCCTCCCCACACACCCTCCCACACTCACCCCCCTCCCCCACTCACCCCCCTCCCCCACTCACCCCCCCACACCCCCCTCCCCCACTCGTCCCGTTCCCCCACACCCCCCCGCCAACACCCCCCTCCCCCACACCCCCCTCCCCACTCACCCCTCCTCCCCACACCCCCTTCACACTCCCTCCCTCCCTCCACAGCCCCCTTTCTTCATCCCCTTCCCCACACCCCCCTCCCCCACACCCCCCTCCCCACTCACCCCCCTCCCCCACTCACCCCCCTCCCCCACTCACCCCCCCACACCCCCCTCTCCCACTCGTCCCGTTCCCCCACACCCCCCCGCCAACACACCCCTCCCCCACACCCCCCTCCCCACTCACCCCTCCTCCCCACACCCCCTCCCCCACTCACCCCCCTCCCCCACATCCCCCACCCTCCACGCCCCCACGCCCCTCCCCCACACCCCCTCCCCCCCTCCCCCCCTCCCCCACGTCCCCCACCCCCTCTCCTCCCTGGACCGAGCCTCGCCTTTCTTTTTCTCTCTGGAGAAAGCGCGGGGAGCCCGCAAACAGCTCGTAGAGCTGCTCGCGGACGATGGCTCCCCTGTCACAGATCCGGAGAGGATCAGTGCCTTGGTCAGGTCCTTTTACAGGTCCCTGTTCTCCGCAGGTGGATTCAGCGGGGAGGCTCAGCAGGATCTGTGGGAGGGTCTACCGACTGTAGATAGGGAGGTGGCTAATCTTCTTGATGGCCCCTTATCACTGGAGGAGTTGACTCGTGCCTTGCACCAGCTCAGGAGGGGTAAGTCCCCCGGGCTGGATGGGTTGACGGTGGAGTTTGTTAGAGCTTTCTGGGATATCCTGGGGGGTGACTACATGTTGGTTCTGGGAGAGAGCCTGGCGACCGGGGAGATGCCTCTCTCGTGGCGTAGGACAGTTGTTGTCTTGCTGCCTAAGAAGGGCGAACTCCGTTTGTTGAAGAACTGGCGTCCAGTCTCTCTCCTATGCACAGAATATAAAATCTTTGCACGGGCAATGGCAAATCGCCTGGGCTCCGTGCTGCATCAACTGATTCATCCTGACCAATCTTATACAGTCCCTGGCCGGTCCATTCAGGATAACATCCACCTGGTTAGGGACCTGATTCATCTAGCCCTGAGTCAGCTGCTTTTCTGTCTCTTGATCAGGAGAAGGCTTTTGACAGGGTAGAGCATGAATACCTCTTCGGAACGTTGCAAGCGTTCGGATTTGGACCGCATTTTGTGGCCTGGGTCCGGCTTTTGTACGCTGCAGTGGAGTGTTTCGTGAAGGTTAATGGTGTGTTGTTGGCTCCCATTTATTTTGGGAGGGGGTTTCATCAGGGGTGTCCCATTTCGGGCCAGTTATACTCGGTCTGTGTGGAGCCATTCCTGTGTCTTCTTCGGAGGCGGTTGACAGGCCTGGCCCTACCTGGCCCGCGGGTTGAGGTGATTCTATCGGCGTATGCCGATGACGTACTTCTTATGTTCACTGATCCTGGTGACCTGCGGAGGATGCGTGACTGCCAGGAGATTTTCTCGGCTGCTTCTTCTGCTATGATTAACTGGAGTAAGTGCTCTGGACTTTTAGTGGGTCAGTGGCAGGTAGACTCCCTGCCGGAGGAGATGGCATTGTATGTGTGGAGTGCCACGCACCTCCTCTATCTGGGGGTGTACCTGAGCCCCACTGAGGATGCTTGGCCGGCAAACTGGCAGGAGTTGGAGACGAAAGTGGTTGCCCGGCTGGGGCGCTGGTCAGGCCTGCTTGGAGTGCTTTCCTTTCGGGGGAGGGTGCTGGTAATAAACCAGCTGGTGGCCTCCATGTTATGGTACTGGCTGGCTACTCTTGTCCCGCCCTCTATATTTGTAACTGCTTTACAGAAGAAGCTGGTAGATTTATTTTGGGGAAATAGGAAGCACTGGGTTTCCGCGGCGGTCCTGAGTCTCCCGTTAGAGGAGGGCGGCCAGTCCTCAGTTTGCGTGCGTACCCAGGTGGCGGCTCTCCGTCTCAGGACTCTGCGGAGATACATGTATGTAGAGAACCCTCCCAGATGGCACGCTCTGGCCACGTATTTTTTCCGTCGGGGTCGTTGCCTAAGGGGGGCTCGCGGCTCCCGGTGGCGGGCATCAGTCGACCCGCTCTAAGGGGCTTGCCTGACTTCTATCGTGATGTGCTAAGAGTGAGGAATTTGGCTGTTTTCAGCCAGAGTGTTGCTCCACGAGGGGAGGGGGATGTTGTGGCTGCGGGTGTGGCCGGTCCTCACCCTGTCATGGTGGGTGTAGAGGAGAGGCGCGGGCCTAGAGTGGTTCAGATAGAGCTTACCCCCGCTCCGTCAGATCTGCTCATCGGGCCTAGGCTCCGGGATATTTCTCGGGAGCCGGCTCCACATAACTTGAGCTGCCTTTCTGAGATGACCAGCATGGCGTTTCGTGATGCGAAGGGACGCACACTGTACAGGATGCTCCTGCACATTCTGAACCTCCTTGCCTTCGTCTCCCGTCCTGACTCACCATGGCGGACGGTGTTACCATCCGAAGGCGGGGGAGGTCCGCTGTGGGGGTCCCTCTACAAGGGAGTTGTACCCCTTTACATTGGGGATCTGGAGTGGAGAGTGTTGCATGGAGCGGTGGTTTGTAATAAACCTTTGAGCCGGTTCACGGTCTCGTCCGCCGCATGTATTTTCTGCGGAGAGGAGGAGACCGTGTTCCACGTGTATATGGAGTGTGTGAGGTTACTGCCCCTGTACCAATATCTGAAGGGGTTGTTCCTCAAGTTCTGGCTGCATTTTAGTCCCACAATCCTGGTGTTCGGACACAAGGCAGGGAGTGGGGGAAGCCGAGTGTAGGTGGGGGACTTACCTGTCAGTTTGCTCCTGGGCCTGGCTAAGATGGCCATTCGTGGGTCCAGGCAGCGGGTCAGGCTAGAGTCGGCTGCCTGCCCCTCTTTCGGGCCTACGTCCGTGCACGTGTGTCCCTGGAGAGGGAACACGCGGTGTCCACGGGGACTCTGGTGGCCTTTCCGTCAACGCTGGTCACTGCGTGGCATTGAGAGTATTGTAAACAATGAAGGTACTGTTGTACTACCATGATTTTTTTTTGATATAGTGTTATTTTGATTATGTTTTGATGTGTTGTATCATATGATTGTGTCGAATAAAGTTTTTGAAAAGGAAAAAAAAGGGAGAGAGAGCGAGAGAGAGAGGGGAGGGAAAGAGAGAGAGAGAGAGGGAGAGGGAGAGAAGGGGAGGCAAGGGCCTCCTCCTTTGAGACCAGGACTGAGCTGCAGGGACAAGCCAGAGATTGCCAGCACCACTGGACACGTGGCTTGACGGTGAGGGACAGCGCCCCCATGTTCTTCCCACTGTAAATAAAACAGATCACATGAGTTCACCCTACTGTGAGTGTCGGTGTGTTAACTGCTGAGCCTGGTGTTGTCCGCCTAATGCCACAATGTCTCAAAAGGCATCACCTCGCACTGGCCGTCCATTTGTCAATGATCCAGCCAATCTGCTGTAGCTTTATACCACCTTTCTTGCTATCTACAGCACCGCCAATGTTTGCCTTTCTGTCCTGGGCCTCCTCCACGGCCAGAGTGAGCACCACTGGAAATTGGAGGAGCAGCAGCTCATATTCCTCTTGGGCAGTCTGCACCCCAGCGGCATAAACATTGACTTCTCCAATTTCCGGTAGCCCTTGCTCAGCTCTCCCTCAGCCCTCATGCTCCTCCTCTGCCTTTCTCCTTTCCTCTCCCTGCCAGTCCCCCCCCCCCCCCCCCCCCCCACCCTACATCAGTCTGAAGAAGTCCAGAACAAGGGGTCACAATTTAAGGATAAGGGGGAAATCCTTTAGGACCGAGATGAGAAGGACTTTTTTCACACAGAGAGTGGTGGGTCTCTGGAACTCTCTGCCACAGAAGGTAGTTGAGGCCAGTTCATTGGCTATATTTAAGAGGGAGTTAGATGAGGCCCTTGTGGCTAAGGGGATCAGAGGGTATGGAGAGAAGGCAGGTACGGGATACCGAGTTGGATGATCAGCCATGATCATATTGAATGGCGGTGCAGGCTCGAAGGGCGGAATGGCCTACTCCTGCACCTATTTTCTATGTTTCTAAGAAGGGTTTCGGCCCGAAACATTGCCGATTTCCTTCGCTCCATAGATGCTGCTGCACCCGCTGAGTTCCTCCAGCACTTTTGTCTACCTTCGATTTTCCAGCATCTGCAGTTCCTTCTTAAACAAATGTTTGTGCCATCCTGGTACATACTAATCATCCCTCCTACATTCACATCTGTCATCTCTCCCATGCAGCAGTCACGGGGAAACGCAATAACCTTCTCCATCCCACGCGATTTATAAATCATCCTTTCATTTACGCACAGCTAATTGATGATGACTGTCAAGATTTTATATTGGTACCTTACTCTATTTTTTTTGTCCATTTTAACGTTTCGTGAATATATGTTGAAGTATTTCTTAAGTACATGTCTCCTGCACAGCGAAAAATAAGCAATCATCTTACACCTTAGCTGTCCACGCATCAGATGCCACGGGAGTTAAAGTCTGGAGGGATACAAGATGGCTGACAATTCCCTGTCACATAAAGATGAAGGTAAACACCTCACATTTTGACATTTAAACAAGGAATTCAATTATATTAATAATATTAAATCACACAATCCATATCATTTGGTGCCCTACCCCCCATCATTGTCATTCATAACTCACTATATAATATTTTCTCACCAAAGTGAATTAACAATTCAAATATTAAAGTTTAGTTTTGTTTTATTTGGAGATACAACTCAGAAACAACAGGCCCTTCGGCCCAAAGAGTCCGCGCCGACCAGCACACGTTAACACTAAAAGTCTGAAGAAGGATCTCGATCTGAAACGTCACCCATTCCTTCTCTCCAGAGATGCCGCCTGTCCCGCTGAGTTACTCCAGCTTTTTGTGTCTACACACACTAGAGACAATGTACAATTATACAAAGCCAATTAACCTACAACCCTGTATGTCTTTGGAGTTCACAAATTCGCAAGTTCGCATGTTATAGTAGAATTAGGCAATTTGGCCCATCGAGTCTACTCCGCCATTCAATCATGGCTGATCTCTGCCTCCTAATCCCATTTTCCTGCCTTCTCCCCATAACCCTTGACACCCACTCTAACCAAGACTTTGCCTATCTCTGCCATAAAAATATCCACTGTGACCTCCTCTGTGTGCAATGAGTTCCACAGATTAACTACCCTCTGACTAAAGAAGTTCTTCCTAACCTTCTAAAAGAGCGCCCTGTAATTCTGAGGTTATGGCCTCAAGTCCTGGACTCTCCCAGCAGTGGAAACATCCTCTCCACATCCACTCTATCCAGGCCTTTCATTATTCTGTAAGTGTCAATGAGGTCCCCCCTCAACCTTCTAAACTCCAGCGAGTACAGGCCCAGTGCTGTCAAACGCTCATCGTATGCAAACCCACTCATTCCTGGAATGTGTGGGAGGAAACCGGTGTACCCGGAAGAAACCCACACTGGTCACGGGGAGAACGTACAAACTGAACAGACAGTCAGGATCGAACCCAGGTGTCTGGCGCTGTGAGGCAGCAACTCTGCCTCTACGCCAGCGTGCCGCCTGAAATATGATGAAAGTGTCACATTACTGTCTTTTTTCCCTTTCACTTGATGTACTTAGAGGTGTGACTTTCATTTAAGTGTGTGGATGATTTTTAAAGTTGTTTTTAGGAAACATAATTCAGACTTTCTCTGCATTGTTGATATTCACCAGCATGTAATATTCAGTTAATACCTTGAATAGAACTGGAATGTAAAGTGGGCACATTATATAAATGGGAATGAGGGTGGATCATTTATTAAACCGGGTCAAGGAAAGAGTTGGGGTGGGAGATTGCAACCTTCATGTGGTCCACCCTGTTTCGACGAATGCAATCAACCCGGCGTGCACAATCAAATAAGATCAAATGGAACAAGTTGTCCTACAGGCTGTGCACGTCTTACGCAAGAAGAAGACGAAGGAAGGAGCGTTCACGTCGCGGCCGTGTTTCCACCAATCTTTCCACCACCGCGCACAAGAAGCGCAAGACGCCATTGTATGTGGACGCCGAGAAGTGAGTTCAGCTTCTAATCTTCCAATCTTGTGATGTGGACTCGATAAGAAGATTTATTAAACCATAGTCTCTGTTAGTGCACAAATTGCCCAATTTGTCCAAATTCTCTTCCATTTATTCCTGCCACTCATCATATCCAGTGGGACAAGGAACTATGCAACAAGTCACAAGTTTTTAAAGCAGCATTAAATTAAGCTGGAGCAGCATCACTTGCAACATCAGAGCAGCTCAGGTCAGGCAAGTTTCACATGGTCCTGCTTTTCATCAGCCGCACCTCCTGGAAATTAATCTGTCTTTAAATCTACTACCTGTCACCTGTGGGATCTTTATGTGGAACTTTTTTTTTTCAGATCCTAGCAGAAGTACATGACCACACAATAAGGTGGCAAACAACTATCACATGATGCTGACCATGAAATGGGTTGGACTCAACAGTATGACTTTTGACTTGGCATTCTGCATTGTTAATCTATCCCCAATATAAAAAAACATTAAAACATTTACTGATTCAATGCAAATACTAAGCATTCTGCCTTCTAGCCCATTTTACTCCCTCAGGGGGAATATTTGTTAGTAATTTTTGAAGACAAGAATAGGATGATTATTATCTCAACGTCTAGCTGCCAATGGACAGGGCATGAAAGAGTATGCTTCCAATTAGCAATTTTACTGCTTGAGACATTCTTCAAGTTGTTCTGCATAGATTTTTTTTTTTTGCAGGGTAAGTGGAACTGGAGATGCTTCGGTGATCAAATTCCTTCAGATTCCTTGACAAAATAAGCCCGCGCCATTGATCCGTGAAAGCAAATTGGTTTAACATTCTTGTTCATCGAACCATGCACGTTCCAGTCCATGCCTTGATGAGAGCACAGATTTAAAGCAGGGAGAGAGGGAATTGGTCTCACGCCAGTAAAACACAAGAACTGACATTCTAACACACTGGGTGACATTCCTGAACTGACATTCATTGGTGGCACGGTGGCGCAGCGGTAGAGTTGCTGCCTTACAATGCCAGCAGCGCCAGAGACCCAGGTTCGATCCTGACTACGGGTGCTGACCGCACGGGGTTTGTACGTTCTCCCCCAAGATCTTCTGTTTCCTCCCACACTCCAAAGGCATACAGGTTTGTAGGTAAAATTGGCTTGGTATAAGTGTAAGTTGTCCCTAGCTTGTGTAGGATAGTGTTAAGGCGTTGTCCCACTGCGGCGACCTAATTGGCGAGTTTAGAAGGTTTTAGGAGAGTTTGAAAAGGTGTCATGTTGAAGGCCTCCTTCGACTATGTAGAAGACCTCCTTCGATCTCCTTCGACTGTGTTGAAGACTAGCTTCAACTAGCTTCGGGAAAATTGGACACCGAATAGTGGAGAGTGAAGACGACCTCCTTCGATCTCCCTTCGACTATGATGAAGGCTATCTACGACTACCTTCGACTACCCTCGATTACCTACGACTAACATGCCGACCTACTACGACCTGCTTCGACTAAGCCTACTAGTAAAAAAAATTGATTTTTTCCATGGCGACCTTTTTTCACTCGCGGGCATTTTTCTGCATGTTGAAAAATACGGCACAACCTAGATGGGGCCTCGAGTACACGGGGGCTACCCTCAAGCATGAAGGAGAGTAACAAAGACCTCCTACGACCTTGTGTCGACCATGCAAAAAAGGGGAGATGCAGCGCGACTTGGGTGTCATGGTACACCAGTCATTGAAAGTAGGCATGCAGGTGCAGCAGGCAGTGAAGAAAGCGAATGGTATGTTAGCTTTCATAGCAAAAGGATTTGAGTATAGGAGCAGGGAGGTTCTACTTCAGTTGTATAGGGTCTTGGTGAGACCACACCTGGAGTGTTGCGTACAGTTCTGGTCTCCAAATCTGAGGAAGGACATTATTGCCATAGAGGGAGTGCAGAGAAGGTTCACCAGACTGATTCCTGGGATGTCAGGACTGTCTTATGAACAAAGACTGCATAGACTCGGTTTATACTCTCTAGACTTTAGGAGATTGAGAGGGGATCTTATAGAAACGTACAAAATTCTTAAGGGGTTGGACAGGCTAGATGCAGGAAGATTGTTCCCGATGTTGGGGAGGTCCAGGACAAGGGGTCACAGCTTAAGGATAAGGGGGGAAATCCTTTAGGACCGAGATGATAAGGACTTTTTTCACACAGAGAGTGGTGGGTCTCTGGAATTCTCTGCCACAGAGGGTAGTTGAGGCCAGTTCGTTGGCTATATTTAAGAGGGAGTTAGATGTGGCCCTTGTGGCTAAGGGGATCAGAGGGTATGGAGAGAAGGCAGGTACGGGATACTGAGTTGGATGATCAACCATGATCATATTGAATGGCGGTGCAGGCTCGAAGGGCTGAATGGCCTACTCCTGCACCTAATTTCTATGTTTCTATGTTTCTATGCTGCGAGTGAGTCGAGGGCAAACTCTTCTAAACTCTCCAATTAGGTCGCCACAGTGGGACAGTCCCTTTAGTGTATGAGGATTGCTGGTCGGTGCGAACTTGGTGGGTCTAAGGACCCCTTTCCGCGCTGTATCTCTAAGACTACAAACTAAATCAAGCTATTGTTTGTTCGGAAACAGCTATTGTCACAGCTAATGTTCACAGCTGAGGAGGGAGTGACTGGCCTTGACATCACCATGCCATTTGATCGTGTATGACTGGCATTAAGGAGGCCTTGGTAATGTGCATGAGTGGAAATCAGAAGGAATGTGTCTGGCCCTGATGGTGTATCTGGTCACGAACATAAAACCTGTGCAGACCATCTGGCTGGAGTTTTTCCAGACATCACCAACCTCTCATTATTGAGGACAGAGGTTCCCGACTGGTTTAAAAGGACATCAATAATACTAGTGCCCAAGAAGAGTTAGGCAGCATGCCTCAATATCTACCGACCGGTGGCCCTAACCGGTTGCCTACCACAATTATGGGTCCATTAGATCAATGGGGGATGCGATCTTGTGGGTGGAGCACCAAGGCAAATTCCTTGTATGTGAATACTTGGCCAATAAACTTATTCATTCATTCATTCCTTGATGGTGATCCACTCTCCACTTGGGCAATAAGGCCACGTAAGTCAGGCTGTTGTTTGTCAACTACAGCTCACCATTCAACCCCATCGACCCCTCCAAACTTGATGTCAAGCTCAGGGACACTTTAGATAGGCTCAAAATGCTGGAGTAACTCGGCGGGACAGGCAGCATTTCTGGAGAGAAGGAATGGGTGAAGTTTCGGGTCGAGTCCCTCAGACTGAGAGTCAGAGGAGCTGGAGGCAGAGATAAGGAAGTGTAAGGTGTGAAAACGAGACATCAAAGGGGATGAAGTACAAGAGAGATGCAGAATAGATAGTTGTTAGCTAGGAGAAGGTGACAACGAAGCAGACAGTGATAAAATGTAATCAGGGACAGTCAGACGGGTCAGAGAACTAGGGTGGGGGAGGGATGGAGAGAGAGGGAACGTAAAGGGCCTGTCCCACCAGCATGCAACTCTAACATGATCGCTTGAGCCGTCCGGCGTCACGGGGCCGGTTCCACTTCGATCGCCGGAGCCGTGCGGAATTGTGCGGAGTTCGTCCCGACATCGTGCGGGGCTCCGAAAAACTGCCTATGTTCAAAAACTCCGCACGGCAACAGCTTGTCGGCTCGCAGTCGCCTCGACGCATTACACACCGCCTCGACGTCGTGCTTCCGTGACTCTCTCTGTATGTGCCTCTGTGACCCTCTATGTGTGTGGCTCCGTGGCCCTCTGTGTGTGTGTGCCTCTGTGCCCCTCTCTGTCCTGCTGAACTTACCTTTAGGACTTCGCTCCAAGTTCGCCTCACTTTGCGCCGCGTTGCGCCACTCACCCGACCTCCGCGCGGCCCTCGCTGCCGGTTTGGTCGCGCTTGCCGCATGCAGGCGCATGCTGGTGGGAACGGCCCTGTACAGGCATCACCCGAGCTCCGCGCGGCCCCCGCTTCTAGTTTGATCATGCTCATCGCATGGAGTCGGATGCTGTAAGGACAGGCCCTTTAGGGTTACTTGAAGTTAGAGAAGTCAATATTCATACCGGTGGAGTTCACACCCCTTTGCATCAGGATCCTTGACCTCCTCCTCAACAGACCGCAATCAGCACTGTGGTGTCGGGGACAATGTACTGACCACACTGACACTCGCAGTAGGGTGAACTCACGTGATATATTTCATTTACAGTTTTAAGAAAGTACAGGACCACAAGAGGGCGATGTCCCTCACCGCCAGAGCACATGTATTGTGACTCTGGCGATCTCAGGCTTGTCCCAGTAGGTTAGTCCTAGTCTTCCCGGGAGCAGACATGCTGATTTCAGGCTTCTTAATGGTCCTTCCATAAGCTATGGTCCTGTACGATTCACCTCTACCCTGCTATGGACATTGGACTTTGTCTCTGAAACTGATCCCTACAGTGTTGAGAACTATATTAACACATATAACCATATAACCATATAATAATTACAGCACGGAAACAGGCCCTCTCGGCCCTTCCGGTCCGTGCCGACCATTTATTTTCCCCTAGTCCCATCTACCTGCACTCAGACCATACCCCTCCATTCCCTTCCTGTCCATATACTTACCCACTTTACTTTTAAATGTTAAAATCGATCCTGCCTCCACCACTTCTGCTGGAAGATCATTCCACACAGCCACCACTCTCTGAGTAAAGAAGTTCCCCCTCATGTTACCCCTAAACTTCTGTCCCTTAATTCTCATGTCATGCCCTCTTGTTTGAATCTTCCCTACCCTCAATGGGAAAAGCTTATCCATGTCAACTCTGTCTATCCCTTTCATCATTTTAAATACCTCAATCAAGTCCCCCCTTAACCTTCTGCGCTCCAAAGAATAAAGACCTAACTTGTTCAACCTTTCTCTGTAACTTAGTTGCTGCAACCCAGGCAACATTCTAGTAAATCTCCTCTGTACCCTCTCTATTTTGTTGACATCCTTCCTATAATTAGGCGACCACTCTGCACTTTCTGATATTCTGCACTCTGTATCTTCCCCTTTGCTCAAAAATTGTTCCTGAGCTTGTCTTATTATATTTATGTATGGTATGGTATTAAGATCTGTTTGGATATCAAAACCTTGGTACATGTGACAATAAGAAACCTAGATCTACACCTATACAGATAATACAGGTAATGATTTATTTTAAGTTCTAATTAAAACTACCACAAGATTAAAAGAGCACCAGTGTATGTAATGATCAATAAGGGGTATATTTGGCCATCACTCAATGCTATTGCAATCCTACTAAAGCACGGTGGTGCAGCGGTAGAGTTACTGCCTTACAGCACCAGAGACCCGGGTTCGATCCTGACTATGGGTGCTGTCTTTATGGAGTTTGTACGTTCTCCCCGTGACCTGTATGGTTTTTCTCTGGGTGCTCCGTTTTCCTCCCACAACCCAAAAATGTACAGGTTTTAATGACGGGTAAAAAAGTTAAACTGTCCCCAGTGTGTGTAGGATAGGGCTAGTGTGCAGGGATCACAAGTCCTCAGCAGACTCAGTGCGCCAAAGGGCCTGTCTTCTGTATCTCCAAACTAAACTAAATGCTGCCGATTGTCAGCGATAACCGAGTAAAGGGGATAACTATTAACTAGTTTATTCAAAAGCCGGGTTGAAAGAAGCGTGGCATTTTCTGTCAGCTGGTTATGGCACAGTGACATGGATGCTGCAGTGATCCGGGTTCAATCCTGTTTTGCACCAGTTTCTTTCAAAGATGTTTCCTTCAATCCAATTCAAGTCGACCATTGTTTTGAATGAATCTCAAGACCTAGATACTATGGGAATCAATTGAAAGGAGGCAGTGAATGTTCCAAACAAATATGTCCCTTCCCCAACAAGTCCCCCATGAGAGGGACCTCTACATTTCCTTCTTTCTCCTTTAGACTTGTAGAGATAGATCGAGGAAACAGGCCCTTCGGCCCACAGAGTCCGTGCCGGCCACAATCACCCCGTACACTTGCACCATCCTACACACTAGGGGCAACTTACAATTTTACTGAAGCCAATTAACCTACAAACCTCTACGCCTTTGGAGGGTGGGAGGAAACCGAGGATCTCGGAGAAAAACCATGTAGGTCACGGGGAGAACATGCAGACTCTGTACAGACAGCACCCATAGTCAGGATCGAACCCGGGTCTCCGACGCTGCAAGTGCTGCAAGGCAGCAACTCTACCGCTGCACCAGCATGGCTATGGGATGCTAAGAACAAGT
Source organism: Raja brachyura (assembly GCA_963514005.1). The sequence continues at coordinate 91,062,327 of OY740787.1, read as the reverse complement.
GCAGCGTGTGCACAATCGCCTTGGTCAACCCTGGTCAAGTCTGGATAGAGCAGGGAGCATGTCCAAGTGGATCCCAACATCACCAGTTGATGGAGTTCATTTGCTTTTCAGTTCAGTTTAGTTTATTGTCACGTGGACCCGGACACAGTGAAAAGATTTAGTTGCGCACTAACCATTCAGCAGAAAGACTATACATGATTACAATCGAGCCACACACAGTGTACAGGTGATAAGGGAATGACGTTTAGTGCAAGGTGAAGCCAGCAAAGTCTGATCAAGGATAGTCAGACTTGTTTAAGAAAGAACTGCAGATGCTGGAAAAATCAAAGGTAGACAAAAAACAAAAATCGAAGGTAGGCAAAAGTAGACAAAATGGTGAAAACCCATGCAGTCATACGGAGAATGCACAAACTCCGTACAGACAGCACCCCTAGTCAGGATCGGATCTGGGTCTCTGGCGCTGTAAGGCAGCAACTCTACCGCTGCGCCACCGTGCCGCCCTTTCATTCATGTTATAAGAGTGTTACTGGCAAAGCCTCCATTTATGGTCGATTCCGCAACGCTCTTGGATACGTGATTGAGATTTCCCTTGTTGAACAGTGGAGATCCTTCTGGTGAAGGAACTCACACCGGGCTCTGGGGTAGGTCAGACTCACAATGATGAAGCAGCTGCATTGTGATCCATAAACGGGAGAAGTGTAGCACAGTTGGACCTACTCCTGGTGGTGTTCTGGGCACTTGCTGCTTGGGTCCTGCAGGCAGGTGTTGTGTAGGAAGGAACTGCAGATGCTGGTTTAAACTGAAGACAGACACAAAAAGCTGGAGTAACTCAGTGAGACATAAGGAATGGGTGATGTTTCGGGTCAAGACCCTCCTTCAGACTCCAATCAATGGCTGCTTTCACTTGTACAGTTCCAAGCTTGTTGAATGTTGCAAGTTGAGAACAATACATCGCACTCCCGATTAGTGTGCTGAAGATGGAGTGTGTGAAGGTGAATCACACGTCACAGAATCAACTGACCAGCCCTTGCGTCTACTGTATGTACGTGGCTGCTGCAGTTGTTTGTGGTCAATGGTGACCTCGACCAAAACAGTGGGTTCTTGGTGACGACAAAAACATTATTGATCCAGGTTCCACTGTCTCCTTGGCGATAGTCGTTGCCTGGCAGTTTCTACACCTCTACTTCCTTAGAAGGGTTAGAAACATAGAAAAATAGGTGCAGGAGTAGGCCATTCGGCCCTTAGAGCCTGCACCGCCATTCAATGTGATCATGGCTGATCATCCAACTCAGTATCCCGTACCTGCCTTCTCTCCATACCCCCTGATCCCTTTAGCCACAAGTGCCACATCTAACGCCCTCTTAAATATAGCCAATGAACTGGCCTCAACTACCTTCTGTGGCAGAAAATTCCAGAGACTCACCACTCTCTGTGTAAAGAATGTTTTCCTCATCTCGGTCCTAAAGGAATTCCCCCTTATCCTTACACTGTGACCCCTTGTTCTGGACTCCCCCAAGATCGGGAACAATCTTCCAGCATCTATCTTGTCCAACCCCTTAAGAATTTTGTAGGTTTCTATAAGATCCCCCCTCAATCTTCTAAATTCCAGCGAGTACAAGCCGAGTCTATCCAATCTTTCCTCATATGAAAGTCCTGACATCCCAGGAATCAGTCTGGTGAATCTTCTCTGTACTCTCTCTATGGCAAGGATGTCTTTCCTCAGATTTGGAGACAAAAACTGTACGCAATACTCCAGGTGTGGCCTCCTGGTTATGGACCTGTCCCACTTAGGCGACTTTTTAGATGACTGCAGGAGACTATGCGGTCGCCACATGGTCGCCACATGTTTGCGGGTGGCTGCCGGGTAGTCGCCTTCATGGTCGCGAGGATTTCCCTAAATCTGGGAACTAGTCCTGCCCTCATTATGGTCGCCGCAATGGCCTCCTCCTGCACCTATTCTCTATGTTGTCTATGTCCCCTGGCTCCTAGCTGGGTAAAAAACTCTGCACATTCACCTCATCAATTCCCCCCATGGCTTTATACACTTCAATAGGACCCCTTAGCCTTCACGTTCCAAGGAATAAAGACCTAGCTTGCCCTTTCTCTCCCCATAGCTCATGCCCTCAAATCCTCATGACATCTGCGTAGATCTTCTCTGCACTCTTTCCAGCTTCATGGCGGCCTTTCTATAGCAGGGTGACCAAAACTGAACACAATACCCCGAGTGGGGCTTCATCAACGTCTTATACGTCTGCAGCATGAAGTCCCAACTTCTACACTCAATACCCTATCTGCGGAAACCCAAAGCCTTCTTGACCACCCCACCTACATGTGACGCCACTTTCAAGGAGCTACGTACCTGCACTCCTACTGTAGATCCCTCTGGGCCCTCCCATTCATGGATAAAATCCTGCCCTGGTTTGACTTCACAAAATGCAACTTCTTTGCATTAAACTCCAGGTGGGTACAAATACAAAGACTCAAGGACTTTGCTTCTGTAAATATAATAATATACAGAGAAGAAATGTGTTTGTTAAATCAAGAGTCAAGTCAAGAGTGATTTATTGTCATGAGTCCCAAATAGGACAATGAAATGCTTACTTGCTGCAGCACAACAGAATATGTCAATATGTAAACATAATACTTAATGGGGGAAGAGAAAAAATGTTCAATATATAACAAATATAGTGCAAATAACAAATAATAATATAGTCTTTTTGTAGATCAGAGCTCATAGATTATTCGTTGTGTTTAATAGCCTGATGGCTATGGGGAAGAAACTGTTCCTGAACCTGGACGTTACAGTTTTCAGGCTCCTGTACCTTCTTCCTGGCAGTGGTGAGATGAGTGTATGGCCAGGATGGTGTGGGTCCTTGATGATGTTGGCTGCCTTTTTGAGGCAGCGACTACGATAGATCCCTTTGACGGTGGGGAGGTCAGAGCCGGTGATGGACTGGGCAGTGGTCACAACTTTTTGTAGTCTTTTTTGCTCCTGGACGTTCAAGTTGGCGAACCAGGCCACGATGCAACCAGCCAGCATGCTCTCTACCGTGGACCAGTAGAGGTTTAGGAGCGTACCTCTAAAATGTTAAAAACTACTTTATCAATGTCTATGAATCTATAATATTACAAAAAGATTACTAAAGTTTTAAAAATAAAATGTATTAATTAATTCAGGTGGCCAGAAACGTAAACATCTTGAGCAGCTGATAAGAGCTGATTCACCATTGACCAACTGCGTACTAGCATCTATTTATATTTTTTAAAAGCGCTGCTGAGAAGTGAACAGAGTAAATAGACTTTGATTTTCTGCTGAAGTCTAAAACGGTTTACAGATCTATAAGGCCAGGCACCGTGTGCATGTATGCACACCGCGCGCGTGTATGCATGCCGTGCGCGCGTCACGTACGCGTCACAACCAGTGCGTCGGCGTCATAACGCGTAAATGATGTTGCGTAAATGACGCCCAAATGACGCTCAAGTGGGACAGGCCCTTTACACTCTGCCACAAAATTAGAATCTAACAGCCTAATGGCCCTGTCCCACTGTACGAGTTCATTCCAAGAGCTCTCCCGAGTTTGCCCTGATTCGAACTCGGAGATTTACGGTAATGGCCACTCGTCGGTACTCGGGGCTCTCGTGGCCATTTTTCAACATGTTGAACAATCTTCACGAGTCTTCCCGTGCTCACCTGCCGTTAGCGAGTCTTCCCGAGTACCTGCCGTTAGCGTTACGAGCCACTAAGAGACACCCCCGAGCTCCGACGTACCCGCTACGTTCATCCTCCGTGCTTACCACGAGTTTGATTTTTTTAAAACTCGGGAGAGCTCTTGGAATGAACTCGTACAGTGGGACAGGCCCTTAACTGTGCTCCTGATGTCAGCCTTACTTTTCATGGTCTCATGGACTGACTTTGTGGCTCAATCAAAGAACCCTAATGTGGAACGCTTAAGCCCCAGTTATCGCAGCCTGGACTACTCCCTAAATGTTATTAAAATGGGACCAAATGCCCTCTGTTGTGCAAGCAGAGTGCGTTGTGGTGGAATTCCTTTAATCGCGAGACGATTTGAGTTCAGGAGCAAAGAGGTCCTACTGCAGTTGTACAGGGCCCTGGTGAGACCACACACAGAGTATTGTGTGCAGTTTTGGTCTCCTAATTTGAGGAAGGACGTTCTTGCTATTGAGGGAGTGCAGCGTCGGTTCAACTGGTTAATTCCTGGGATGGCGGGACTATCATATGCTGAAAGAATGGATCGACTGGGCTTGTACTCACTGGAATTTGGAAGGATGAGAGGGGATCTTATAGAAACATATACAATTCGTAAGGGATTGGACAGGCTAGATGCAGGAAAAATGTTCCCCATGTTGGGGGAGTCCAGAACCAAGGGTCACACTTTAAGAATAGGGGGTAGGCCATTGAGGACTGAGATGACAAAAACACATTTAAGCCAGAGACTTGTGAATCTGTGGAATTCTCTGCCACAGAAGGCAGTGGACGTCAATTCACTGGATGTTTTCAAGAGGGAGTTAGATATAGTTAGCTCTAAGAGCTAACAGAATCAAGGGATATGGGGAAAAAGCAGGAACTGGTACTGATTCTGGATGATTAGCCATGATCATATTGAATGGCAGTGCTGGCTCGAAGGGCCGAATGGCCTTCTCCTGCACCTATTTTCTATGTTTCCATGTTTCTCTGAAATAGTGATAAGTGGATGTGCAATCATTGCTAAATTCCATTATATTTCTTGAAAAAGGTGACACCTCCAATCCTTATTTGGTGTGGATGGCTGGTGCACAAAATGACAACATGTACTGTACATTAACACCATTCGGAGATCTAATTACGTTTCTACTCAATGTTGAAAGGGAAGGGAAATGGTATTTTGAAATAATTACGACCATGAATAGTTTTAATCGGAGGATGAGACATAATTGTCACACAACGTGAACTCTTTGCTGTAATCTGTATAACACATAACGTTATAAAGTTAAAATAATATTAAAAAAGGGGGTGGCACAGCAGAAGGGCTGCTGCCTTACAGCGCCAGAGATTTGTATGCTCTCCCGGTGATTTGCGTGGGTTTTCCACGGGTGCTCTTGTTTCGTCCCACACTCCAAAGACGTACATGTTTGTCGGTAAATTGGTTTTGGTAAAATTGTAAATTGTCCCTAGTGTGTGTAGGATTGTTTTAATGTGCGGGGATCGCTGGTCGGCGCGGACTAGATGGGCTAAAGCGCCTGTATCCGTGCCGTATCTCTAGACTAAACTAAACTCCTGAAATATCACTTGATGTGAAGCGTACAGTCATTAGTGTGAGATGGAATAGGGGGGAGGGTTGGATGGCTAAACTGGATAGCTTTCAAAATGCCCTGAGGGTTTCAGTGCATGAATAACCCATGGTCACTGATTGAAACACCACCAGCACGCTATCTTCCCTCAGTCGGCTAATTTGATTGATCATTCGCATGCAACTTGCAATAACTGTGCTACTGAGTGTCTGCTCAGCTCAGCAAGGGGTCATGTTTTGCGAGTGAATAACTACAGTTGAAGTAAACCTGTATTGCTCAAATCCAGCCATCTGATCAGGGGAGAGAGCCAGGTGTTCAGTCCTCTCCACTAATGTCACCTATCCATGTTCTCCAAAGATGCTGCCTGACCCGCTGAGTTACTCAAGCACCTTATAAACTAGCATCTGCTGTTACTCCTATCTCCTGTCCATCTTGGCTGGTGGATGGCATAGGACAAGGATACAGGTTTGACTGTAGACATTCTTATAACATACTAGACTATGTGGGACCCGTTGTGTCCCAGCATCATACGGGAGGGCTGGTCCCCCAATGCAATATTCCACCTCTCCACCAATTCCAATAATGCTGGCCAGTGGGGGGGGGGGGGGGGGGGCTTTCTGGAGCGCTAGTATGAGTGTTGTGTGCTGAAGGGACTGGTTTCCAGAGGGCTAGTATGCACATTGTGGGCCGAATGGATTCTTGGGTTGGGGGCTCAGTCACTCAAGCCTGTTGTGCTGGCAGCTCACTCACTCACGGCTGTTGGGCAGGCAGTTGACTCACGGTTACTCCTTGAAATTCCATTTCAAGCAGGGTGCAAGGGAACCAAATTCAAGTGTAGTTTCATACCATTTCAAGCAGGGTGCAAGGTCACTAAACACAAGGTCAGCGAGTCGTGACCTCTCCCTCCTTCATCTTGCAGAGACTTCTGGGATTTTATAGTCCCTCCCCCTCCACCAGAAGGGGCGTGGCCTACAGGACGTGATTGATAGGAGAGAGAATCTCGCCATTTTTCTAACACTAATAACTCTTTTATTTTTCACAAATGGGAAAAATCCTCGGCGCCTCATGAGCGGAGGGGAACACTGAGTAAGATGGCCAAAAATCACAGCCGGATGTGGTAGCGTTTTTTTCTAAAATCAATATAAAGCTCAAACAGGAAGTGGTCAAGATAGACTTTTAATTATATAGAAGGCAATGCAGCTCTAATTAGGCAAGGCAGCTCACTTTAGCACTTTCAAAACCAAAGGCAAGGCAGCTCACTTTAGCACTTTCAAAACCAAAGGCAAGGCAGCTCGCTTTAGCACTTTCAAAACCAAAGGGAAGGCAGCTTGCTTTAGCACTTTCAAAACCAAAGGAACGGCAGCTTGCTTTAGCACTTCAAAACCAAAGGCAAGGCAACTTGCTTTAGCACTTTCAAAAGCAAAGGCAACACAGCTTGCTTTAGCACTTTCAAAAGCAAAGGCAACACTGCTTGCTTTAGCACTTTCAAAACCAAAGGCAACACAGCTTTAGCACTTTCAAACCAAAACACACTTTTGCATTTTCAAACTACATTTTCAAACCACATTAAGGGCACTGGCAGGTCAGTAAAACCACTCCCAGTTTAGTAGACATGTGTTCAGTGTTATTCACAACTCAGACTGAGAATTCCGTCCTCTCGCTCCCCCACCTTGCAGAGAAATGAGGCACCTCCACACTTGTGGGTTTTATAGTCCCTCCGGAAGGGGCGTGGTCTTCAGGAAAGAGAATCTCAACATTTTTTAAACATTAATAACTCATTTATTTTTAATCGATATGAAAAATCCTCTTGTCCTGCACAGCAGAGCGGGACAATGAGTAAGATGGCCAAAAATCACAGCCGTAAGTGTCAGCGTTTTTTCTAAAATCAATATACAGAACAACAGGAAGTGGTCGAGATCAGACTTTTAGTAATTTAGATTGTTTTCTCTGGAGGCTGAGGGGAGAAACCTCTAGAAACATAGAAACATAAAAAATAGGTGCAGCAGGAGGCCATTCGGCCCTTCGAGCCAGCACCGCCATTCATTGTGATCATGGCTGATCGTCCCCTATCAATAACCCGTGCCTGCCTTCTCCCCATATCCCTTGACTCCACTAGCCCCCAGAGCTCCATCTAACTCTCTCTTAAATCCATCCAGTGACTTGGCCTCCACTGCCCTCTGTGGCAGGGAATTCCACAAATTCACAACTCTCTGGGTGAAAAAAGTTTTTTCTCACCTCAGTCTTCAATGACCTCCCCTTTATTCTATGACAGTGGCCCCTGGTTCTGGACTCGCCCAACACTGGGAACATTTTTCCTGCATCTAGCTTGTCTAGTCCTTTTATAATTTTATATGTTTCTATAAGAGCCCCCTCATCCTTCTAAACTCCAGTGAATACAAGCCTAGTCTTATCAATCTTTCCTCATATGACAGTCTCGCCATCCCAGGGATCAATCTCTTGAACCTACGCTGCACTGCCTCAATCACAAAGATGTCCTTCCTCAAATTAGGAGACCAGAACTGTACACAATACTCCAGATGTGGTCTCACCAGAGCCCTACACAACTGCAGAAGAACCTCTTTATTCTTTATTCTTTGGTCTTTATTCTTTGGAGCGCAGAAGGTTAAGGGGGGACTTGATTGAGGTCTTTAAAATGATGAAAGGGATAGACAGAGTTGACGTGGATAAGCTTTTCCCATTGAGGTTAGGGAAGATTCAAACAAGAGGGCATGACATGAGAATTAAGAGACAGAAGTTTAGGGGTAACATGAGGGGGAATTTCTTTACTCAGAGAGTGGTGGTGGGGGGAATGATCTTCCAGCAGAAGTGGTGGAGGCAGGATCGATTTTAACATTTAAAAGTAAAATGGATAGGTATATGGACGGGAAGGGAATGGAGGGGTATGGTCTGAGTGCAGGTAGAAGGGACTAGGGGAAAATAAATGGTCGGCACGGACTGGAAGGGCCGAGAGGGCCTGTTTCCGTGTTGTAATTGTTATATGGTTATATGTTATATGGTTAACTGATGGGAGTTTGTAAAATTATTGAGACACATTAGACAGGGTCAGCAGCCAGAATCTTTTTTCCAGGGTGGATATGTTTGAGACTAAGGAGCATAATTTTAAGATCAGAGGGGGAGAGTTTAAAGGTGAAGGTTGGGGGAAATTTTTTACACCGAGAGTGGTGGGTGCCTGGAACGAGCTGCTGGGTGGTAGAGGCAAATGTGTAAAGGGCCTGTCCTACCAGCATCTGACTCCATGCGATGAGCGCGATCAAACTAGAAGCGGGGGCCGCGCGGAGGTCGGGTGATCCCCGTACAGGGCCGTTCCCACTAGCATGCGCCAGCATGCGGCAAACCGGCAGCAAGGGCCACGCGGAGGTTGGGTGAGTGGCGCAACACGGCGCAAAGTGAGGCGAACTTGCAGCGAAGTCTTAAAGGTAAGTTCGCCAGGACAGAGAGGGGCACACAGAGAGGGGCACAGAGGCACACACACAGAGGGTCACGGAGGCACCTACAGAGAGGGTCACGGAGGCACCTACAGAGAGGGTCACGGAGGCATGACGTCGAGACGATGTGTAATGCGTCGAGGCGCCTGCGAGCCGACAAGCCGTTGCCGCGCGGAATTTTTGAACATTTGTTCGGAGCCCCGCGCGATGTCAGGACGAACTCCGCACAATTCCGCATGGCTCCGGCAATCGAAGTGGGACCGGCCCCGCGACGCCGGACGGCTCAAGCGACCACGTTAGGTCGCGGCTCATCGCATAGAGTTGCATGCTGGTGGGACAGGCCCTAAAGAGTGGCATTTAAGAGGCTTTTAGATAGGCACATGGTTATGCAGGGAATAAGAGATAGGAATCGTGCAGGCAGAATGGATTAGTTTAAGTTGGCATCCTGCTGAGCACAGATATTGTGGGCCAAATGTTTTATTTTAAGATTTTGGCCATCTCACCTGCTGTTGGCTGTGGTCGGAGGAATATGCCAGGCTTCACAAAATCAGGGGTCAGAGGGTTGAGGGTTGGCAAGTAATGTCTATCTGCTCATCAAAGAGCAAGGGAATCTTCCAGTTGGATGTGCAGAGTGAACAGGGGTTAGTGACTCCCCTCTTTGGGCTACTGGTCACGGCATCGTCAATCAAGGGGGTCAGGGGCTATAGTTCATGGTTAACGTCATAAGAGCATAAGTGAAAGGAGCATAATTAGGCCTTTCGGCACATCAACTCCACCATTCAATCATGGGTGATCTATCTCTCCCTCCTAACCCCATTCTCCTGTCTTCTCCCCATAACTAATCAAAAATCTGTCTATCTCTGCCTTAGATATCTCTGCCTATATTTCTCTGCCTTCTCTCTGTTTCTGCCTCTGGTTCGGGAGGAGGTGGTAGACCATGGAATGTACTTTGTGGAGTCTATACCCAGCGCTGAGTTGTGAGAACACAGCTGCTTTTGTGGTGATTTACGAGGATGTTGCCAGGACTAGAGGGTGTGAGCTATAGGGAGAGGTTGAGTAGGCTGGGTCTCTATTCCATGGAGCGTAAGAGGGTGAGGGGAGATCTTAAAAAGGTGGACAAAATCATGAAAGGAATAGATCGGGTAGATACCCAGTCATTTACCCAGAGTAAGGGAATCACGGACCAGAGGACATAGGTTCAAGGTGAAGGGGAAAAGATTTAATAGGAATCTGAGGGGTAACTTTTTCACACAAAGGGTGGTGGGTGTATGGAACAAGCTGCCAGAGGAGGTAGTTGAGGCTGGGACTATCCTATCATTGGATCAGTTGGACAGGTATTTGGATAGGACAAGTTTGGAGCGTTATGGAGCAAGTGTGGTAAGTGCGACTAGGGTAACTGAGACATTGTTGGATGGTGTGGGCGTGTCGGGCCGAAGGGCCTGTTTGCACACTGTATCACTCTGTGACTCTATGACCAGTGGTGGCTGCATCTGGGACCACATGGACCAATGTTCCTGGACATGCAGAATATGGTCACGATGTAGGGTTGGCACTGCAATCATGTCAGATTCGTAGGGAAGTGTCCAGTGGAAACATTGTAGCAGCATAAAAGGAAACGCTCTTTATTCATTTCAATCCAAGAATATGTCACCTCTGGACGCAATTATTTATTGCCAATATACACCACCATGTGGTGGACAGGGTTTCAGATATAAAAAGCCGACTCTATCCATGTCAACTGATAGTCCATTCGCTAAAGACCTGTTGGTTTCAAGGTCCTTCAGACATGAGCGGGCACAAATTTTAAACCAAGAGAGATACCATATAATCATATAACCATATAACAATTACAGCACGGAAACAGGCCTTCTCGGCCCTTCCAGTCCGTGCCGACCATTTATTTTCCCCTAGTCCCATCTACCTGCACTCAGACCATACCCCTCCATTCCCTTCCCGTCCATATACCTATCCACTTTACTTTTAAATGTTAAAATCGATCCTGCCTCCACCACTTCTGCAGGAAGATCATTCCACACAGCCACCACTCTCTGAGTAAAGAAGTTCCCCCTCATGTTACCCCTAAACTTCTGTCCCTTAATTCTCATGTCATGCCCTCTTGTTTGAATCTTCCCTACCCTCAATGGGAAAAGCTTATCCACGTCAACTCTGTCTATCCCTTTCATCATTTTAAAGACCTCAATCAAGTCCCCCCTTAACCTTTGCGCTCCAAATAATAAAGACTTAACAGTATGACAACAGGCCGTTTGACCCGCCGAGTCCACACAGACTATCAACATTTATCCTAATCCTACACTAATCTAATCCACCTCTATACTGTCAATATCGTCATCAGTTTCCCCCTGCAGATTCTAGCGCTCACCTGTATGATCAGCCATGATCACATTGAATGGTGGTGCTGGCTCGAAGGGCCGAATGGCCTACTCCTGCACCCGTTGTGTATTGTCTATTGCCTGTCCACAAGGGGCAATTCACGGCAGCCAATTAACACACCTATCTGCACATCTTTGGGATGTGGGGAGGGGGGGGGGGGGGGGGGGGGGGGGGGGTGAGCGGAAGCACCCAGAGGAAACTTAGGTGGTTGCAGGGAGAACGTGCAAAACTACACACAGATAGCACCCGATATCAGGAGTGAACCCGGGTATCTGGCACTGGGAGACAGTGTATCCATCGGATGTGCCACAGTCCTGCCCCATTTGCATCTGCTATGTGGGCACTTTCCTCCGACACATGGACTTGCTGCCATTCTGAAAAGTTCCTCATGCAGAGCCCAAGGTTAGAATTCTCCTGAAACCCACATCGCACTCCGCAACTTGCAGATGGGACCGGACAGCCCTGGAATCCAAACTTGTAAACAGAGAGGAGAGTCGCATTGTTCAATGATTAAAATATCTTCAGAGAAATGTTCCTTTTGAATGTATTCCCAAAGCTGTTACACAGAGCTACTCAGGCAATTTGAGAGTTTGGGAGGAAAATTTAATTTAATTTAAAAGAGGAAAAATCTGGGTTTATTGACTAAAATAAATCTAAATGGTCTCAACCTCGAAACGTCACCCATTCCTTCTCTCCAGAGATGCTGCCTGTCCCGCTGAGTTACTCCAGCATTTTGTGTCTATCTTCGGTGTAAACCAGCATCTGCAGTTCCTTCCTACGCAAGAGGCAACACTAGTTTGGAACATTGTATTTAATCAAGAAATTGGGATGTAGGTTGGGCCTGTCCCACTCAGGCGATTTTTCAACGTACTGCCGGCGATTGTCAAGTTGCCGGCAGTCGCCTGAAAAAGCGGCCACTTCAGGGTGGAACACACACACACACACACACACACAAACACATCGCTTCCTTCATCAGCCCGTTATGCAGGCGTGGGACAGGGGGAACGCTGTCTGAGTGAAATTCACACGGTGCAAAGTAGTAAACACTGCCCAGTCCATCATCGGCTCTGACCTTCCTTCCATCGAGGGGATTTACCACAGTCGCTGCCTCAAAAAGGCTGGCAGCATCATCAAGGACCCACACCACCCTGACCACACACTCATCTCCCTGCTACCTTCGGGTAGAAGGTACAGGAGCCTGAAGACTGCAACAACCAGGTTTGGGAATAGCTACTTCCCCACAGCCATCTGGCTATTAAACCTGGCTCGGACAAAACTCTGAACATTAATATCCCTCCATCAGTTATTTGCACTTTATTAATTTATTAATTCATGGGGGTATTTATGTATATAATTGTAGTCAATGCCTTCTATGTTCTGTTGTGCTATGCAAAGAAAGATTTTCATTGTCCGGTCAGGGACACATGACAATAAACTCTTTTGACCTTGACTTTGACTTTGACTTTGACAAAGTCAAGGTGAAACAGACACACACTGCGATGAACAGGAAGGTTGGCGCTGTAAAAAGATGGCTAAAGCACAGTGTACGGTAAGTCCTTTAAAAGGGGGGGAGAGTGGGGGGGGGGGGGGTGGGGGGAGGGAGAAGGGGGGGGGGGGAGAAGGAGTGGAGACAACTTTTAAGAAGCCAGAGATACACGGCTGTGAAGCTCGGCGGACATTTAACATTACCGGTCGGTTATCCTTGGTTCTGAAAACGACTGCTTGCATTTTCTTTTCCCAATGAGCCAATGAAATTCACCGGTCAGCACCGGCTACAACCTACGAGAACCTTCGACCTCCTGCCAACCCACTTGGACCTCCTGGCGACCCACCTACGGCACGGGAATTCCCCCTACTCTCCATGGCGGCTTCATTCTAGACGCCGCTAAATTTTCAACATGTTCAGAAATTCACGGCGACTATAATGAGGCCATGACTACTTCCCAGAATGCAGGAACTCCTCACGACCATGAAGGCGTCTCCCCGGCAACCGCCCGCGAACATGTGGCGACCGCATAGTCTCCTGCAGTTGCCTAAAAAGTCGCCTAAGTGGGACGGGCCCATAACTGTCCCAGTGAAAGAATGATTTAAGATGGATCGTTAGTCAATATTCATTACACCTTACAGGCTGCCACCAATGAGATTGCATAAAGATATTTCTATAGTCCACAAAATACTGTGAGAGGTTCTTCTGGGCTGATAGAATTGATGGGCCATGTGATGCTGGATTGGACCCTTCACTAGACTTGACTACCAAGGGACTCCTCCCCCTTCCCGCAGCCTCCCCTTGCCCTGTCTCACCAGGAACAGAAGCAGGAAGCTAATCAGGATGCCATCACATTCTGCCCATTGTAGCGCCACCCGGTGGTTAGGCCACTCACTATGCGAACCCACGGCAGTCGGGGTTTTGAACATTTCAAAATCCGGCGGCGAACAGAAATAAGGTACGACTCTTTGGGCGACTGAGGAGACCGTACAGGAGACACCCCGGCAACCATGCGGCGACAGTCTAGTCGCCTGTAGTCGTCTAAAAAATCGCCTAAGTGGGACAGGTCCATAAGACACCGCTTCAGTCCGCTATCACAGTTAAAATGGTATCCCTTCAGTTATCTTTGGCTTTTTTTAAGAGATTCAGCGCAGAAACAGACCCTTCGGCCCACCGGGTCCATGCCGACCAGCCATCTCTGCACACTAACACTATCCTACACACACTAGGGACAATGTACATTGAAATCAAGCCAATTAATCTACAAACCTCTACGTCTTTGGAGTGTGGGAGGAAATCGAAGAACTCGGAGAAAACCCACGCAGGTCACGGGGAGAACGTACAAACTCCGAACAGAGGCACCCGTAGTTAGGATCAAACCCGGGTCTCCGGTGCTGCAAGCGTGTAAGGCAGTACTGCTGCGCCACCGTGCCGCACGCCCGGAAAATTAGTTATCTGACTTAATATTTGGTTCTCAGTTGACATAAAGCACAAAGATTATTTTGTCCTTAGTGGACCGTTGCTTTGCAAGCTACTGCCTATTTTCCAATTCAAGGCCAGCTCTTCAAAGGCACATAATTGGCCGTAAGCTACTTGAAACATTCTGAGTACATGAGCTGCAGAAATATCAGTGTTTCCTTTTTTCATTTATCTATTTCTCCTGAATTCAACACCTATGAGAATCACTTGCTAGGTCAGAAGTTGTCACAGATCGACACAAAATGCTGGAGTAACTCAGCAGGACAGGCAGCATCTCTGGATGTGGGTGGAGACAGTTACAGTTGTAGACTTATTCAACGTGGAAAATTGTTTTCTCATCATTCAATGGTTCTTGGGGAGTGGGGTTCGGAGTGGTATCAAACTATAACCAAGAGCCTTAAGTGATCACAAATGTCCTATTTTGGATTTATTTGAGATATGGATGGTTATAAACTCTCCACGCTCGCATGACAGCCAGTGAACAGACCATCTATGCATGTGGGTAGACAAAAGTGCTGGAGAAACTCAGCGGGTGCGGCCGCATCTATGGAGCGTAGGAAATAGGCAACGTTTCAACGTTCCATGTGGGTTTCCTGTACAGTATATTTCAAGTTCAGTGTGTCTATTTGGCACCTGCTTACTGCCTGGAAAAACAGGCATGAAATCCTGAAATGTCCCAGCCTCTGCTCCAAATTCTAATTCTGCTTTTAGAATTGGAAAGAAAGTTGTTTGAAATTGATAATGGTCGAGATTCCCTTGCCAAAGTAATGATCAAGCCACGTCACGTCAAGTCAAGAGAGTTTATTGTCATGTGTCCCAGATAGGACAATGACATTCTTGCTTTGCGTCAGCACAACGCAATATTGTAGGCATTGACTACAAAACAGATCAGTGTGTTCATATACCATAAAATATATATATATACACACATCATCACTATTGTACACAATGATGACTATTTTCTATCATTTCTGTGTAAGTGGTTTAAGCCATTTAAGACTGAGGTGAGAAAAAACGTTTCCACCCAGAGAGTTGTGAATTTGTGGAATTCCCTGCCACAGAGGGCAGTGGAGGCCAAATCACTGGATGGGTCTAAGAGAGAGTTAGATAGAGCTCTAAGGGCTAGTGGAATCAAGGGATATGGGGAGAAGGCAGCCACGGGTTATTGATTGGGGTCGATCAGCCATGATCACAATGAATGGCGGTGCTGGCTCGAAGGGCCGAGTGGCCTCCTCCTGCACCTATTTTCTATGTCTATGTTTTTATGGTACAGCAACTTCAGGTCAAGAGTGCTTGCAAAGTTAAATATTGATATTAAATCGTGTCATCTGAGTCATGCGTAAACATCAGTAGTTTTCACTAATTATCTTTCATGCATTAAATGGGATGAAGATTTTGCACAGGCACAATGCAATAGAGACGCCACAGAAATCAAAGACAGACACAAAAAGCTGGGATAACTCATTGAGTGAGACCCCATCTCTGGAGAAAAGGAATGGGCGACGTTTCGGGTCGAAGAAGGGTCTCGACCTATAACACCACCTATTCCTTTTAGTATCTATCTTTGAATTAAACCAGCATCTGCAGTTCCTTCCTATACAGACATCTAAGTCTTGTTATTACACATTTAAGTCTCCCTTTAACAATGTGATAATTGTGAATCAATCTTCAGTCTCTGAAAATTAATTAGTAAATTAATTAGTAAATTAGTAAATCTCCTGCCTTCTCCCCATAACCTCTGACACCTGTACTAATCAAGAATCTATCTATCTTTGCCTTAAAAATATCCATTGACTTGGCCTCCACAACCTTATGTGGCAAAGACTTCCACAGATCCACCACCCGCTGGCTCTCTTTCCTAAAAGAACATCCTTTAATTCTGCGGCTATGACCTCTAGTTCTAGACTCTCCCAGTAGTGGAAACATCTTCCTCACATCCACTATATCTAAGCCTTTCACTATTTGGTATGTTTCAATGAGGTCCAACCACATTCTTCTTAACTCCAGTGAGTGCAGGCCCAGTGCCGACAAACGCTCATTGTTGGTTAACCCTACTCATTCCCTGGGATCATTCTTGTAAACCTCCTCTGGACCCTCTCCAGAGCCAGCACGTCCTTCCTCAGAAGGGGGGCGGGAGGGGGGGGGGGAAAAGAGGGAGGGAGGGGGGGAAAGAGGGAGGGGGGGAAAGAGGGAGGAAGGGGGGGAAAGAGGGAGGAAGGGGGGGAAAGAGGGAGGGAGGGGGGGAAAAGGGAGGGAGGGGGGAAGGGGGGGGGAAGAGGGAGGGGGGAAAGAGGGAGGGAGGGAAAAGGGGGAGGGGTGGAAGGGGGAGGGGGAAAGGGGGAGGGGGTGAGAAAGGGGGAGGGGGGAGAAAGGGGGAGGGGAATAGGGGGAAGGGGGATAGGGGGAGGTGGGGAGAAAGGGGGAGGGGGGATAGGGGGAAGGGGGAAAGTGGGAGGGGGGGAGAAAGGGGGAGGGGGAGAAAGGGGGAGGGGGGAGAAAGGGGAGGGGAATAGGGGGAAGGATGATAGGGGGAGGGGGGGAGAAAGGTGGAGGGGGAGAAAGGGGGATGGGGAGAAAGGGGGAGGGGGAGAAAGGGAGAGGGAGAGAAAGAGGGAGGGGGGAGGGGGGAGGGGGGAGAAAGGGGGAGTGGGGTCGGAATGGGTTAATCTCTCTTTCTCATGTTGCCCCATGTAATTGTGTTTCATACTCGTGAGCCACTGTGGATCAGACCTAATAAATGGGTGGGTATAATGACCCCTTAAGCCAATTATATTATTCATTAAAATTATAACTGCTCCTGTATTCCAAGCCTATGTTCCTGCTGGGCTCCGTATTCCTTGACTGGTACCCGAACATCTATCAATCAAAGCCTTGATGGTGCTCAATGACTGTGCACTGGCCCAAGGAGATAATTCAACTTACAGATAAGAGAAAATGCTCCTCACCTTAATATACAATATCTGATCCCTTATCCCGATCCAATATTGATAGTTTTAGTCATTCTACTAAAACTCTACTAATTCCAGAATCTTTGTGCAACCAGGTTATATCCCCCAGATTAAAGACCCCATCATCCGGCAATCCCGGCACACCGGTTAGGCACATGAAAAGCAAAGTGATTCACAGTAAGAATAAAAGTATCAGAACAACTATCAAGCAAAGCCTTGAAGTTTCGCAATGACTGTGAGTTCACTCAAGGAGAGAAAGCAATTTACTGATGTAAAGAAGTGCTTCTCACTTTAATCCACAATAGCTGATCCCTTATCCTGAAACAATATCCTGAAGCAATATTGATAGTTTTTAATCATGTTGCCCAGAGAATTAATATTCCCTTCATCAATCTTGTCATTCACCCTCAGGAAGTTATGTTTCAATGAGATATATCTAAATCATCTGCAGTTGGAACGCACTTTGCAAAGTCAGTCATGCACTTGTCGTGCTGGCCCCAGAGGTTTATGTCCTTGTAAAAGCTGATGCATTTGGAAATAAAGGCCTTCACTAATATCAACCTCACATTTCCCCAGATCCATCTGACTGATTAGCTTCACATGTTCTTTCAACAAAGTTGTGTGAAAAACGTGAAGATGTTTTTCACTCTGATGTTGTTGAAAAGAACTCGAGTGAAGCTGGTCATTTGTGTGGATCTAAAGGGCCTGTCCCACTGTACGAGCTAATTCAAGAGTTCTCCCGAGTTTCCTCTGATTCGAACTCGGAGAATTACGGTAATAGCCACTCGTTGGTACTCGGGGCTCTCGTGGACATTTTTCAACATGTTGAAAAATCTTCACGAGCTTACCGCGTTTCCCGAGTACCTGCCGTTAGCTTTACGAGCCGCTAAGAGACGTCCCGAGCTCCGACGTACTCGCAATGTACATTAACGTGATTTTTTTTAAAACTCGGGAGAGCTCTTGGATTAGCTCGTACAGTGGGACAGCCCCTTAACAATCCAGCAAAAATTCTACCTCTGTCTCGCACTTGAGCTCAAGTTATACTCAGCTAATTCAAGATCCTTTGTGCCTCCAAGTCCTGTCCCTTAGATGACATATGATGAGAGAATGAAAGAATGGATTGACTGTGCTTGTATTCACTGGAATTTAGAAGGATGAGAGGGTATCTTATAGAAACATATACTATTTTATTAAGGAATTGGACAGGCCAGATGCAGGGAAAATGGTCCCCTTGTTGGGGGAGTCTAGAACCTGGGGTCACAGTTTAAGAATAAGAGGTCGGCCATTTAAGACTGAGATGATGAAAAACCTTATTAACCAGAGACTTGTGAATCTGCAGAATTCTCTGCGCACAGAAGGATGAGGGGTGATCTTATAGAGATATACAAAATAGATCTGGTAGATGCACAGAGTCTATTGCCCAAAGTAGGGGAATAGGGAATCAAAGGACATAGGTTTAAAAAGGACAAAGGACAGTGGAGGCCAATTCACTGGATGTAATCAAGAGAGATTTGGATATAGCTCATAGGGCAAACGGAATCAAGGGATATGGGGAGAAAGCAGGAATGGGGTACTGAATTCTGGATGATCAGTCAGGATCATATTGAATGGTGGTGCTGGCTCGAAGGGTTGCACCTATTTTCTATGTTTCTATGTTTCTATTAAAGCCCCATCATCCAGCAATCCTGGCACACCGATTAGGCATTTGATTCACAACAAGTGTCAAGGGATAAAGCAAATTAAACAAATGAGATGTGTAGGAAGGGACTGCAGATGCTGCTTTAAGCCAAAGATAGACACAAAATGCTGGAGTAACTCAGCGGGACAGGCAGCACCTCCAGAGAAAAAGAATTCAGGGTAGAACTGGAGAAAACATAATTAAATTTTGGCGCTCATATCTTGCAGAAGAGTAGTTAGTACTCCACCTACTGGATGAATGAGAGGGTGAATTTGTGATTTAAAATTCTCCTCCTCCAAGCTTTCGAACAGTTTATGCCTGAGGCCTCCTTGTTTCTCACTTTCCGGTTGGTTTTTCTTTGATACCAAATTGATCATATATATTGATCAGATATAGCTGTCTGAAGAAGGGACTCGACCCGAAACGTCGCCCATTCCTTCTCTCCAGAGATGCTGCCTGACCCGCTGAGCTACTCCAGCATTTTGTGTCTATCTAGCTGGGACCAGGAGGTCTGTTGTGGAAAGGAGTGCTCATGTGAAGCACTGATCATGGAAATGGTTTCTTCCAGCTGATACTGAAGTCCAATGCCTGACAAGTTCAGCTCCAATTTAGGTTCCCAGCAGGGTTGAGCCTGAGCGTTGGGGTGTAAATGGATGATGAATCTGTGAATGTCTTGTCCATGATGAAATTACAGAGCCATTAGCCATTCCCCCAACCCACTTGCCCAGCTGATCAAGATCCTGCTATAATTTTTGACAACCATTTTCACTACCTGTGATACCGCTAACTTTAGTGTCATTTACTAACTTACTAATCATGCCTTGCTTGAACATTCTTATCCAAGTCGTTGATATGAGACCATTGATGTGATATGAAAAGATCATTCATTGCCCATTATTCATTATTGCTGCAAGGCTTTCTTGCCTCTGAATAAGGCTCAATGGCTCAGCTGGTACAGCTTTTGCCTCACAGTTGCAGAATCACTCCTGAGCTCTAGTGGTGAAGGTGTGGCAATTGTGTATTAGTCCATGACCACATAGACATGGGGAGAGTGCTCTGATTTTCCACCTGCAACCCAAGAGCAGATAGGGAACTCTTCACCATGGTATGTTGCTTATTGTGTTAACGTGATTGGGAGAATCCGAGTTCATGGGATTGTGGGGTGAATACCTTGCCGGAGATGCGATTGTTTTCCGGATCGTATCTCCGGTCGCTCTGCCGTCTAACATCATGGAGCTGGCGGCTTTGCTCCAGACCGACTTTGAGCCCCAACGAGGGGATGTGGACTTACCATAGGAACTGATCCCTCGCCTGGGATCGATGCTCCTACCACAGCCTGCGGACTTCAACGTCAAGGATCTTGCTGTCTCGGACCGCAAGAGACCGGTCGGGAAGCTCCAAACGACGCAGGTTTCAGCCAGCCCCGACCCGGGGTCCGATTGCCAGGTGCAGTGGGGCTGAGATTCCCCCCCTGATGCAGGAGCTTGACCGCCCCGACACGGAGGGCCAGCCTCCGAATATGGGAGCCAAGATCATCCCGTCACCAGAGGGCTCAAGGCCCCTGACCGCGGGAGAACAAAGAAGAGAATAGATTTGAACTTTTTTTTCACCTTCCATCACAGTGAGGAACGTGGAGGAGTCACTGTGGTGGATGTTTATGTTAAAATGTGTTTTGTTGCTTTTTATTGGTATGACTGAATGTCAAATCAATTTCCTCATATGTTGCAAAACATACTTGGCTAATAAAGTATGATTATGATGATTATGACAAAATAGGACACGTGTAGGATTAGTGTGATGGCACGCTTGGTGATTAGCATCGGCTCCATGCGCTAAAAGACTCATTCCTTTATTGTATCGCCCCATGGCTCTATTGAGCATTAATTTCCATGGGCAAATGCAAAATCAGGCATGTCGCTGTAAGACATCTGTAACAGAGCATTGCTCATGTCGAGGATGCGTTTTCAAACAATGTGTTTACCAATAGCGGTGTCTGTCTTCTTAGAAGGACATAGTTTGTAGGAAGGAACAGCAGATTTAAACTGAAGATAGACACAAAATGCTGGAGTAACTCAGCGGGACAGGCAGCATCTCTGGAGAAAAGGAATGGGTGACATTTCAGGTAACTCAACCCGAAATGTCACCTATTCCTTTTCTCCAGAGATGCTGCCTGACCCGCTGAGTTCCTCCAGCTTTTCGTGTCTATAGAAGGACATAATGTTCCATGGGAAGACTCATCACAATGCTGTGGTTCCTTGTGAGCTTTGATCATTGCTTATTTAGTATATTTTCTTTAAACCTTTTGTCGTGACTTCACTGTTGCTTGGGAATGTCAAAGAGTGAGCTATCTGCAACCAAATAAATAAATAAGGTCTGAAAACAGGAAGCAATTCATTTTGTAAGAGAGACTTGAAACAATTAACCCTTAACACCTATCCCATCCATGTACCTGTACAAATGTCCCTTAGATGTTATAACAGTACCGGACTCAACTACCTCCCTGGCAGCTCATTCCATATACCCACCACCCTTGGTGTAAAAAAGATACCCCATAGTTTCCTATTAAATTTTCCCCCCTTCAAGTTAAACCTATGTCCTTTGATTCCCAATTCCCTTACTTTGGCCAATAGACTTTTGAACAAGTTAGGTCTTTATTCTTTGGAGCGCAGAAGGTTAAGGGGGGACTTGATTGAGATCTTTAAAATGATGAAAGGGATAGACAGAGTTGACGTGGATAAGCTTTTCCCATTGAGGGTAGGGAAGATTCAAACAAGAGGGCATGACATGAGAATTAAGGGACAGAAGTTTAGGGGAACTTATTTACTCAGAGAGTGGTGGCTGTGTGGAATGATCTTCCAGCAGAAGTGGTGGAGGCAGGATCGATTTTAACATTTAAAAGTAAAGTGGATAGGTATATGGACGGGAAGGGAATGGAGGGGTATAGTCTGAGTGCAGGTAGATGGGACTAGGGGAAAATAAATGGTCGGCACGGACTGGAAGGGCCGAGAAGGCCTGTTTCCATGCTGTAATTGTTATATGGTTATATGGACTCTGTGCATATACGAGATCTATTTTGTATATCCATATAAGATCACCTCATCCTCCTGCGCTCCAAGGAAGGCAGCTTCTTGGACTGGAGACCTGCGACTAGTGGTGTGCCTCAGGGTTTGGTGCAGGGCCCATTACTGTTTGTCATCTACATCAATTATTTGGATTGGAACGTACAGGGAAAAATTAGCAAGTTTGCAGATGATACAAAAGTGGGTGCTTTTGCAGATAGTGAAGATGGTTGTGAAAGATTGCAGCAGGATCTTGTTCGATTGGCCAGGTGGGCTGAGGAACGGTTGATGGAATTTAATACAGAGAAATGTGAGGTGTTGCATTTTGGGAGGTCTACCATGGGCAGGACCTACACAGTTAGAGGTAGGGCTCTGGGGAGTGTTGCAGAGCTGAGGGATCTAGGAGTGGAGATGCATGGTTCCTTGAAGATGGAGTTGCTGGTAGGTAGGGTGATTAAAAAGGCATTTGGCACATTGGCCTACATCAGTCAGAATATTAAGAATAGAACTTGGGAGCTCATGTTACAGTTGTATCCCACTGGTCACAGACTGAAGATAGACGCACAAAGCTGGAGTAACTCAAAGGGTCAGACAGCATCTCTGGTGAAAAGGAATAGGTGAGGTATCGTGTCGAGACCCTTCTTCAAACTGAGAGTCAGGGAAAAGTGAAACGAGGGATATAGATAGTAATGTAGAGAGATAGAGAACAAATGAATGAAACATATGCAAAAATGTAAGAGGCAGGAAACATGTTCCCGATGTTGGGGGAGTCCAGAACCAGGGGCCACAGTTTAAGATTAAGGAGTAAGCCATTTAGAACGGAGACGAGGAAACACTTTTTCTCACGGAGAGTGGTCAGTCTGTGGAATTCTCTGCCTCAGAGGGCGGTGGAGGCTGGTTCTCTGGATGTTTTCAAGAGAGAACTAGACAGGGCTCTTAAAAATAGCGGAGTCAGGGGATATGGGGAGAAAGCAGGCAAAGGGTACTGATTGGGGATGATCAGCCATGATCACATTAAATGGCGGTGCTGGCTCGAAGGGCCGAATGGCCTCCTCCTGCACCTTTTGTAACGATGGTAAAGGAAACAGGCTATTGTTAGCTGTTGGCTAGATGAGAACGAGCTACAGACAATGTGCTTCAACGAGACAACTTTGAAGCTAGTATGACTTGGGTGGTGGAGGGATGGAGAGAGGGGGATGCACGGGTTACTTGAAGTTATTGCAAGGGAAGGTACCTCGGGAGGGGGTTGTTTGGATAGGAAGGGATAAGTTAACCACGGAGTAGCGGAGGGAACGATCTCTGTGGAAAGGTGTGGAGATGGGAAAATGTGGCTCATGGTGGGATCCCTTTGGAGATGTCAAAAATGGTGGAGGATTGTGTGTTGTATGTGACGGTTGATGGGGTGGAAGGTAAAAACAAGGGGGGGGCTCTGCCTCTGTTGCAACTAGGGCAAGGGGGAGCAAGGGGGAGCTGCGGGGTACCGAGGAAACACGAGTAAGGGCCTCATCTATTATGGAAGAAGGGAACCCCCGTTTCCTAAAGAATGAGGACATCTCTGATGACCTGGTATGGAACACCTCATCCCGGGTGCAAATGCAGCGTAGACGGAGGAATTGGGAGTAGGGGATAGAGTCTTTGCAGGAAGCAGGGTGGGAAGAAGTGTAGTGTAGATAGTTGTGGGAGTCAGAAGGCTTATTACAGACGTCAGTCGATAGTCGAGCTCCTGTGATGGAAACGGTGAGATCAAGAAAGGGGAGGGTGGTGTCGGAGATGGTCCAAGTGAATTTGAGTGCAGGATGAAAATTGGTGGTGAAGTTAATGAAGTCCATGAGTTCTGCACGGGTGCAGGAGGTAGCACCAATGCAGCGGAGAGAGGGTTTGGGGATACCTCCTGTCTGAAAAGTAACCTTCCACCATCACCTTCTGCTTCCTTCCGTGAAGTCAATTTTCTATCCATTCAGCTATCTCTACTTGGACCCCATGCAATCTAAGACCTAAATATGGGAAAATGGGTAAAAAATCTCACTTCAGGCAGTCTGAAGCGCAGTCTAACGTCTCAACAATATCAGCTGGTGTGTGCAATTGTTTCGGACAATTAGCCAGTGGAAGTTCAGTGGATCATTAACAACACACATGCAAAGACAGGCCGACAAAAAATCCTGGAGTAACTCAGCGGGTGGGGCAGCATTTATGGAGAGAAGGAATGGGTAACGTTTCGGGTGGAGCTCCTTCTTCAGACTGATGTCAGGGGAGGGGACGGGACAAAGGTAGAATGTAGGGGGAGACAGGAAGACTAGTGGGAGAAATGGGAAGGGGAAGGAGAGATAATTCCTGATTCATGGATGATTCCTGGGATGTCGGGACCTTCATATGAAGAAAGACTGGATAGACTCGGTTTGTACTCGCTGGAATTTAGAAGATTGAGGGGGGATCTTATAGAAACTTACACAATTCTTAAGGGGTTGGACAAGCTAGATGCGGGAAGATTGTTTCCGATGTTGGGGGAGTCCAGAACAAGGGATCTCAGTCTAAGGATAAGGGGGAATTCCTTTAGGACCGAGATGAGGAAAACATTCTTTACACAGAGAGTGGTGAGTCTCTGGAATTCTTTGCCACAGAGGGTATTTGAGGCCAGTTCATTGGCTATATTCAAGAGGGAGTTGGATGTGGCTCTTGTGGCTAAAGGGATCAAGGGGTATGGAGAGAAGGCAGGTATGGGATATCGAGTTGGATGATCAGCCATGATCATATTGAATGGCGGTGCAGGCTCGAAGGGCCGTATGGCCTACTCCTGCACCTATTTTTCCATGTTTTTCTATGTTTTTCTATAAAGCAAGGGCTATCGGAAGTTAGAGAAGTCAATGATCATACCGCTTGGGTGACAGGCCATTGACCTGAAAAAACAAACTCATTTTCTCCTCTCTCATCCCTTCCTGACCTAGACGGCAATTCCACAATTGGCTGCTTTCATTTTACCAGACAAGGTAAAATCTTTTAAACTATTGATAGCAGATAGATTTCGTGCGACAGTACAACTTTGCAGAACTTGCTCAGACCTATAATTTAAGAGTCTATACCTGGAGGTGGTTCACAGGATTGTAATGGGAAAATGGAAGGTTGTCTTTGGAAATTCATTGGGATTAAATTAAAGTCACAATCACATTGTGAAAGATAAAGTTGGAATATCAAGTAAAATTATGTATTATTTTAATGTTTGAAATACAAACTCTCAACGATTTAAGCTTTATTTTTGCTTCTATGTTTTTACTAGATTACTAGAATGTTGCCTGGGTTTCAACTCTGTAGCTAAGTTACAGAGATAGGTTGAATAAGTTGGTCTTTATTCTCTGGAGCGCAGAAGGTTAAGGGGGGACTTGATAGAGGTCTTTAAAATGATGAGAGGGATAGACAGAGTTGATGTGGACAAGCTTTTCCCTTTGAGAATAGGGAAGATTCAAACAAGAGGACATGACTTTAGAATTAAGGGACAGAAGTTTAGGGGTAACATGAGGGGGAACTTCTTTAGTCAGAGAGTGGTAGCGGTGTGGAATGAGCTTCCAGTGGAAGTGGTGGCGGCAGGTTCGTTGGTATCATTTAAAAATAAATTGGATAGGCATATGGGTGAGAAGGGTATGGAGGGTTATGGTGTGAGTGCAGGCAGGTGGGACTAAGGGAAAAAAGTTGTTCGGCACGGACTTGAAGGGCCGAGATGGCCTGTTTCCGTGCTGTAATTGTTATATGGTTATATGGTTATTTGGTGATTTTAATTATTTTTTACACATAAATTTCACCTTGCACAGATATGGATTATGTATTTATCTGTTAACATTGATCATTTGTTTTAAAAGCATTGTGTTGTTGTTTAAATATTTTATTTTCAAAAATGTATATTTTTAAAAAATTAGTTGGTTGAACATTTTATTGTAGCATTCTTCTTCTCACACCTCTTTTCGCAAAATATGGGAATGCCCAAGGCATGATGCCAATAAGGAATGCAGAATCCGAACATGTTGCTTCTCAAACTTTATTTGACTTTAAAGGGCAATCCTCACGGGGAAGAAAGATCATGCGTTGTGAGCGTCTACAATTCTGTAATGCGACGGCAAGACCCCACAGTGGGAAAGCTTGCACCCCAGTCAGAGAAGCGCCTGTACTCCCCTCTCTCCAGCAGGTACTGCCTCCCTCTGAAGTTCGGGTGCTCGTAGAAAACCCAGGAGCCATCCAGCACTTGGCTCGATTGGACTTCACGGTACGGAAAACGATCGTGGATGGAGGAGCAATCTTCTGTGAATTCCATCATCTGTCCGCCAAATTCCGGCCTTTCATAAATTCTAATTTTGAATAAACCACCAGGAGTCTATGGCATTCAAATAAAAAAAATACAGTCAGTGATTTAGTAATATTAAATTGCATAGTTTTCATATAGACTCGACAGAAAGAATTGCTAGATACAATTCATCTTATGTGCTCGAGTTTGACTGCACACAACAGAGAAATGGTAGTTTTATAGAAATCTCAATTTTTGCTTAGTGTGGATGGAAGAATCAAGAGCGATCCCTTTGAAACAAAAACATATAAGATTATTAAGGGATTGGGGTAGGAATACAGTAAAGCATCAATGACATCTCGTGTCTACGGGTCTTTATTGGATTAACTGCTTAACTTGCTGGATAGCTGGATAGGGACATTCAGCGAGTTCAGTATAGAAACATATAAGATTGTTAAGGGTTTGGACACGCTAGAGGCAGGAAACATGTTCCCGATGTTGGGGGAGTCCAGAACCAGGGGCCACAGTTTAAGAATATGGGGTAAGCCATTTAGAACGGAGATGAGGAAAAACGTTTTCACCCAGAGAGTTGTGAATCTGTGGAATTCTCTGCCTCAGAAGGCAGTGGAGGCCAATTCTCTGAATGCTTTCAAGAGGGAGTTAGACAGACCTCTTAAAGATAGCGGAGTCAAGGGATATAGGGAGAAGGCAGGAACTGGGCACTGATTGTGGATGATCAGCCATGATCACAGTGAACGGCAGTGCTGGCTCGAAGGGCCGAAGGGCCTGCATCTATTGTCTATTGTCTCCTCCCCTTCCCACCTCTCCCTCAGCCCTCGGGCCCTGGCATTCCCTCTCTCTCTATCTCTCCCCCACCCAAGTCGCACTAGCTTCTCATTTTCACACTACAAACAGCTTACAATGGCCTGTTTCCTTTATCATCGATACTTTTTTGCATATCTTTCATTCATTGTTCTTTATCTCTCCACATCACCGTCTATATCTCTCGTTTCCCTGATCCCTAACCAGTCTGAAGAAGGGTCTCGACCCGAAACGTCGCCTATCTCCTTCGCTCCTTAGATGCTACTGCACCCGCTGAGTTTCTCCAGCCTTTTGTGTACCGTCTATTCTCTATAGTCTGATTTAATACAATACTGGATACTTTTTTTTATTGAAACCATTTGGTAGCCAAGTTCCCAATAAATTCTATTAAAATATGAATGTTGTCCACAAATATCCCTTGGTTCAAATATCAATGAGCATAAAATGAACTAATTTGTATGCAATTTGTTTACCTGAAGTAAAATCAGTAATGGTGAAATGTGGCTCATTTTGCATCCGTCCCCGTATTGGGGAAAAATCATATGGAAAAATGCAAAATGTACGATGATCACATTATTATTTTGTCATCCCCAGGCACAAATATCAAGTAGATTAAATATTATTGCGTTTAGCAACACTACATCCTGAAAATAAGTTGTAAATTTGAAAGCATCAAGAAGGGATATGGTGGGCAATTTCAAATGTATGTAACAAAATGGATCTAGTTTCTACAAAACGCGATGTTAATCGATGAAGTGTAAAGGTATTCACGAGCAGCCTGTCAGAATTGAAAGAATCTCACACATTTATCTGTATTTCTGAAGATAGACACTAAATGCCGGAGTAACTCAGCGAGACAAGCAGCATCTCTGGAGAGAAGGAATGGGTGACGTTTCTGGTCGTGACACTTCTTCAGTCTGAGTGTCAGTGGAGAGGGAGTTACACAGATAAAGAAGTGTGTGAGATCAAAAGTGATGTGGATCAATGAAAATGTAGAATAGACGACCTGAAACGTCACTCATTCCTTCTCTCCAGAGATGCTGCCTGTCCCACTGACTTACTCCAGTATTTTGCGCCTGTATTAGTTTAGAGATACAGCGTGGAAACAGGCGCTTCGGCCCACCGGGTCCGCGCCGACCAGCGATCCCCGCACATTAACTCTATCATACACCCACTAGTGAAATTTTTTTACATTTACCGAGCCAATTAACCTACAAACCTGTACGTCTTTGGAGACCTTTATCTGCAGTGTAAATCAGCATCTGCCCTTCCTTCCTACACATGCCTGAATTTGGTCCGTTTGTATGTGATCAAAAGCTGTCTCCATGGGACTTTGTCAATCCCTCTATCACTTTGACTTTGACAATTGTGTCAGCAATGTCTTTATTTGTTGCCTTGAATATAGTCGGTCTGATCTCATCGATTGTAATCGGCTCAGAGAAATTGAGACATTCTTATTTAGCTGCCCGATGTTAAATGATGCAAACTGAGAGTGACTGGAGGAAAAATCAGTCATCATAATTATACAACATAACAAAATAAGACGTCATGTAGGAAAAACATTCATTCTACTGTATATCCAGCGTGAATTTGTCCAACCAACCATTCACTTGAACCTCCTATAAGTTATCATTTAAATGCCAAGTTTTGCCAACTTATTTCAGAGGAAGTTAAGGGCCTGTCCCACTTCCTCGCCCTAATTCACGGCCTTTTTTACTCGTGGACATTTTTAATCAGGCTAGAGAAAACGCCCCGACCTACTTGATGCTTCACGGCCTGCTACGACCTACCTACGACCTCCTACAACTGCGACTCGGCAGAGGTCGTGAATTAAGTCGAGAAAGTGGGACAGGCCCTTAAAGCTTAACTCATGATTTAAATCAGAAATATTTCCAACTAAGGGTTACAGATGTTAGTTACTTATATCTAACGTAGAGGAGACCATTAATATGCCTCAACTCAACACGCATTCATCACTATTTGTTGGCCCTAACCGTGATATACAACAGCGTGCAGTTGATACCTTACAGCGCTTACAGCATCAGTATTCGATCCTGACTAATTTCTGTCTTTATAAAAACTGGAAAAAATATATAGAAGTACAATTACTATGCAATTGTTAATATAAATAATATTGATAATGTACGTCTACAACGAACAAAATGCTTTTTATTACGTCTACAACAAATAATTTGCTTTTTATTATGTAGTTACTTCTAATTAAAAACATTAAAAACATTTTTTTTTTTAATTGGCTTGGTATAAAAATGTAAAAAATGTCCCTAGTGTAGGATAGGGTTAGTGTGCGGGGATCGCTGGTCGGTGCGGACTCAGTGGGCCGAAGGGCCTGTTTCCGCGCTGTATCACTAAACTAAACTAAACGATAATAGAAATGCATTGGCTCCCCAGCCAAAATTTGGTTTCCTGGAACCTATATTTCTAGGTAATGAATTTCTAGCTAATATCAATGTTTTGAAATTGCATGGAATTATATGGCGTCTACACACATACTGTACGTAAGTAAGCTATTTTCCCATTTGCTGGTGTTTATTCCCTGCTAAAGTATCTTCTTGATCACTTGTTCAACATTCTCAGTACAACTTCCCTTTCCTTCGTCTATCCAGCTGCACCTTAAATGCAATTCATCTCAAGTGCTCCATGCAGTCTTAACAGTGTGACTCCTCTTGAGGTTGGCATTACAACAAATGAAGCACGAGTCTCCCTATGGGATGCTAGAATATCCAGTCTACCCCCCTCAACCACCACGGGACTAACGGCAAGTGAGCAACTCCCTCCTGCTGCAGACGCAAGTTGGACCAGGTGGAAATGCCTCGATTGATTGAGAACTGGCGTTGGCAGAGCCAAGGTGCCTCTATACAAGTGGGGATAGAACTCCAACGATGTAACCTGCGAATGTGGTATTGAACCACAAGCAATGGGACACCTGCTGAAATGCCTACAATGAAGATGCCGAGAAGTGCGTTCAGTTCTGGCTGAACTACATCTAATCTTGTGATGCGGACTCGATAAGAGGAATGCACTGTTAAATTCCACATGCCCAATACTCTCCAGTTAGGCGAGTGTTTTCCTGCTTGCAGCAGGGAGGAGAAAACTGAAAAAGAGTTGTGGGGTGGGTCAAAGATCGATGATGGTGCCCGACCCCAAAATGTCACCTGTCCTTTGCCTCCACTGACGCTGCTGAGTTCATCCAACAATTTCTCTTTAGCCCTGGTTAGGCTAAGCTTTGCTTTACATGAGGTATGCTGATTTGATACTTGACTTACTCAAACGTAATTCTATCACACAGAATACTATGCATGTTCTACAATACATCATTATGTGTATCAATATCAAAGGTTAAGGCAACACTTTTTGTGTCGGTTTACAAAACAATCCCAGCTGTCTTACTTTAAAATGTCAGTGACATAAAAACACAGAAACATAGAAAATAGTTGCAGGAGTAGGCCATTTGGCCCTTCAAACTAGCACCACCATTCAATATGATCATGGCTGATCTTCTAATATCAGTATCCTGTTCCTGCTTTTCCCCCATATCCTTTGGTTCCATTAGCCCAAAGAGCTAAATCTAATTCTCTCTTGAAAACATCTAGTGAATTGGCCTCCACTCCCTTCTGTGGCAGGGAATTCCACAGATTCACAACTCTCTGGGTGAAAAAGTTTTTCCTCATCTCAGTCCTAAATGGCCTACCCCTTATTCTTAAACTGTGACTCCTGGTTCTGGACACCCCCAACATCGGGAACATTTTTCCTGCATCTAGCCCGCCCAATCCAGTAAGAATTGTATATGTTTTTAGACGATTCCCTCTCATCCTTCTAAGTTCCAGTGATTACAAGCCCAGCCGATCCATTCTGTAATAACCACCCGATCTATATGCAATACTAGTGTTGTGAAGTTAGCACTTACCTGGCGAATGAAGCGGCATGATTTGATGCTGTCACTGTATCCATTCCAGTGTTGATAGTCTGGGTACTCCCCCCTGGTCAGAATGTATTGGTACCCGACATAATTTGTTTTCTCGTAGAGCACCCAGTTTCCCCCCTCCACACGGATGGAGTTGCATCGGCTAAAGAAGGCGTGCAGATCTGGGCAGTCAGTGTTACACTCATAACACTGGCCCTGGAAGTTCTTGTCCTCAAAAAAGATTATCTGCAGTGAGGAGAAGAAGGTTAATTTGATACAATCTCATGGAATGGCAAAAAAAATCAATAAAAACCAATAACTCTTGGAACGTTTGTCTCTACCTTTCCCATTTTGAAGTTTTACCCAAAGGACAGCTTTGATGGACATGAACCTTAGATATGAAATGGGAGCTTTATATATCCAACCTGATCATGCAATGTAACCTAATGCTTTGTTAGTATAATCATCTGTATTTGCATATCAGCAAATCCTAGCCCTGGCATCCTTTGTTGCCAAAATGATAGCTCAGTATTAAAGAACTGCTGCCCTCTGTCAAATTAATTGCAGAGGAAATGCTTGAACAGCTTAATGTGCGATTAGATGTTTCATGCACAGAAACTTTCCACTCATGAAAAAATTGAATATATTTTGTATTTTATTACGTTAGAGAATTGTCACGACAGACCAGGCTGATCCTTTCCCAGGTTTTTCACACAGAGGGTGGCGGGTATATGGAATGAGCTGTCAGACGAGGTGGAAGCAGATGCAAGTGCCATGGTTTAAAGGCACTTGACAGGGTATTCAGGTAGGCAAGTAGCAAAGGGATATGAGCCCCAGCAGGCAAATGGAATTGGCATAAACAGGCACCATGGTCAGCATGTTCGAGCTGCTCAATTCAGAATTCAAAGAAATAATATCATATTAATGTTAAATTAATCACAAAAAATGGCTTTACATTTTTTATTAATATGCACAAATGATGTGAACACATTTATATGGATCGAACTTCAAAGAATTGAGCATAAATGTTTTAATTCTTTGCTGATTATATTAGAAATGCCTTTTAAAAACTATAGTTAATTTGGTCCGTGGGCTGGAATGTGTAATGAATCCTTTATTAAGTTAGACTGATGTGCAAAGCACATTGTTAGTGCATGAAGTGTTTGGCAAATGTTCCAGCTGGAACCAGCAATATTTAATTCTGCTTTTGTACACTCACTATTGTGATCCTGGACTGCTGCAAAGCAAAAACTTCACTTGAACTTTCGTTTGGTTCTGTACTGTTTTATTTTTGATTTAGCTAAATACCATACAATTTAATGATATAATTCAAAACATAAGATGAGCGGTTGACGGCACTGGGCATGTTTTAGAAGAATGTGGGGGGACTTCATTGAAACGAACAGAATAGTGAAAGGTTTGGATAGAGTGGATGTGGAGAGCATGTTTCCACTAGTGGGAGAGTCTAGAACTAGAGGTCATAGCCTCAGAATTAAAGGACGTTCTGCTAAGAAGGAGATGAGGAGGAATTTATTTCGTCAGAAGGTGGTGAATCTGTGGAATTCTTTGCCACAGGAGGCTGGGGAGGCAAAGTCAGTGGATATATTTAGGGCAGAGGTACAGTGGCTTGGAAAAGTTTTCATACCCCTTGAACTTTTCCACAGTTTGTCACGTTACAACCACAAACGTAAATGTATTTTATTGGGGTTTTATGTGATAGACCAACACAAAGTGGCGCATAATTGTGAAGTGGAAGGAAAATGATACATGGTTTTCAAATGTTTTTACAAATAAAAAACTGAAAAGTGTGGCGTGCAAAAGTATTCAGCCCTCTTTACTCTGATACCCCTAAATAAAATCCAGTGCAAACAATTGCCTTCAGAAGTCACCTAATTAGTAATTACAGTTCACTTGTGTGTAATCTAATCTCAGTATAAATACAGCTGTTCTGTGAAGGCCTCAGAGATTTGTTAGAGAACATTAGTGAACAAACAGCATCATGAAGCCCAAGGAACACACCGGACAGGTCAGGAATAAAGTCACTTTATTCCTCACTTTTGCAAGCCACACTTTTCAGTTTTTTATTTGTAATAAAATTTGGAAACCATGTATCATTTTCCTTCCACTTCACAATTATGCGCCACTTTGTGTCGGTCTATCACATAAAATCCCAATAAAATACATTTACGTTTGTGGTTGTAACGTGACAAAATGTGGAAAAGTTCAAGGGCTATGAAAACTTTTGCAAGCCACTGTAGATAGCTTCATGATTAGTATGGGTGTCAGAGGTTATGGGGAGACGGCAGGAGAATGGGGTTAGGAGGGAGAGATAGATCAGCTGTGATTGAATGGTGGAGTAGAAATGCCGAATGGCCTACTCCTACTGTAAAGCGCTGTAATTCTTCTCCTATCACTTATGATCTTAAATAGATTCCTAGCTGGGATGGATTACGATTGTGATTTGAAGGTAATCTTCAGGAAGTTAAGATAAATTGATAGGGAAAAACAATTAAGTGATCACTCATCATCATTGAAAACATTAGTGACGCAGTGGTGCTAGTTTCCAACGGGAACGGTGACGGACGCACCAAACACCTCTGTCATCTAGTTCCTGCGGACTTCCGCCGCTGGAAATGTTGCATTTTGGTGTGTGTGCTTTATCATCATTCCTTACAATGCTATGTACGACAGTGATTGCAACTTCTACTGAACTGTGGATGGCCATTGGCTCACTAGAAGCTGATCCACCCTTTGACGGGTCTTGTTTTTAGTCCTGCTGGGGGTCCACAGCCCCCTCCTCACCTGGCAAACCAGGTGGGGGAGACGGTTTAGTCGCCGACTATCCGACCATGGAGCAGGTAGCACGGGATTACATGGTACCCGTGGCGGGGGGAACTCCCCCCTACCTGACCTGATTAGCACTCATGCAAATTTATTTTTGCACTCTTTTGTTAATTTTCACTGTCTTGCAGGACCTCTGTGTGTGTGAATCAATGCGCCTGTGTTGCTGCTGCAAGCAAGGTTTGCATTGCACTTGTACTTCATCATAAGTGTGCTATGGAGAGAGTCCAAAGGAGGCTTACAACAATAATCCCATGAATGAGTGGATTAACATATCATGAGTGTTTGTCAGCACTGGGCCTGTATTCACTGGAGTTTGGAAGGATGAGGGGGAATCTCATTGAAACTTCCCAAATAGTGAAGGGCTTGGATAGAGTGAATGTGGAGAGGATGTTTTCACCAGTGGGAGCGTCTAGATGTCATAGCCTCAGAATTATAGGATGCTCCTTTAATTCCTAGGAGATGAAGAGGAATTTCTTTAGTCATATAACCATATAGCCATATAACAATTACAGCACGGAAACAGGCCTTCTTGGCCCTTCCAGTCCATGCCGACCATTTATTTTCCCCTCGTCCCATCTACCTGCACTCAGACCATACCCCTCCATTCCCTTTCCGTCCATATACCTATCCACTTTACTTTTAAATGTTAAAATCGATCCTGCCTCCACCAGTTTTGCTGGAAGATCATTCCACACAGCCATCACTCTCTGAGTAAAGAAGTTCCCCCTCATGTTTACCCCTAAACTTCTGTCCCTTAATTCTCACGTCATGCCCTCTTGCTTGAATCTTCCCTACCCTCAATGGGAAAAGCTTATCCGCGTCAACTCTATCCCTTTCATCATTTTAAAGACCTCAATCAAGTTTCCCCTTAACCTTCTGCGCTCCAAAGAATAAAGACCTAACTTGTTCAACCTTTCTCTGTAACTTAGTTGCTGGAACCCAGGCAACATTCCAGTAAATCTCCTCTGTACTCTCTATTTTGTTGGCATCCTTCCTATAATTAGGCGACCAAAATTGTACACCATACTCCAGAATTGGTCTCACCAATGCCTTGTACAATTTTAACATTACTTCCCTACCCCTATATTCAATGCTCTGATTTATAAAGGCCAGCACACCAAAAGCTTTCTTTACCACCCTATCTACATGCGATTCCACCTTCAGGGAACTATGCACAGTTATTCCTAGATCCCTCTGTTCCACAGCTTTCCTCAATTCCCTACCATTTACCATGTAGCCAGAGGATGGTGAATCTGAGGAATTCATTGCTGCAGAAGACTGTGGAGGCCAATGGATATTTTTAAGACCGAGGTAGATAGATTCTTGATTAGTACGGGTGTCAGAGGTTATGGGGAGAAGGCAGGAGAATGGGATTAGGAAGGAGAGATAGATCAGCCATTATTGATTGGCAGAGTAGACTTGATGGGCCAAATGTCCTAATTCTGCTTCTATCACCTATGACATTACATGACAATAACCTCCATTTGACTTATTTTGAAATTACCAGATTGTTGTGAAAACTACTCTGGTACATTTAATCTATTTTAGTGCATGAAATCTGGCATTTGTATTCAATAAAACCCATTTATGACTCCAGAGCCATTAGTACATTTGAGTCTTAACTACCTCTGCAGTTCAGAGGCAAATAACGTTGTGTAATGACTGCGAGGTTTGCCAGCCTTGGCCCTGCCTCACGATCAAATAGATCAAATAAATTTGTGAACACAAGCTCGTAAAGAAGCAAAAGAGAAATTGCTATCCCCAGGATTTACATTAAGGTTTCAAGATTGTTTATAACAACACACATAGGATGAATAGTCGGTGTGTGTTAAACAGATTTATTGCCAAAAATTACTTCAGAATGCCTCAGAGCAAGCAGCAACGCACTAAATGTTGGAGAGCTTGCGAGCTAAAGACCTTGAGACTTGAAACTTCAGAGATGCAATGCACAAACATGACCTTCAGCCCACTGGCCCACGCCAACCAGCGATCACCCCATACACCAGAACTATCCTACACACTATGGACAATTTTACTGGAGCCAGTCTTCAGACAGTCTGAAGAAGGGTTTCGACCCGAAACGTCGCCTATTTCCTTCGCTCCATAGATGCTGCCTCACCCGCTGAGTTTCTCCAGCATTTTTGTCCACCTTCGATTTTCCAGCACCTGCAGTTCCTTCCTAAACAACCTACAAACCTGTACGTCTTTAGAGTGTGGGAGGAAACTGGAGCCCCCGGAGAAAACCCACAAGTTCACAGAGAAAAGGTACAAACGTCTTCCAGAGAGCACCCGTAGTCAGGATCGAACCCGGGTCTCTGGTGCTGTAGTAACTCTACCATTATACCATCGTATCGCCTCCTAATTTAGAACAACAAGAGGATTCTGAAGGAGGGTTCACAGAAGACACATATACACTGCCCAGCAGTCCTTTGGCCGAATCGGTTTTGCTAAAGCATTCTGCTTTGCTTATCATGCCTTTTACACATCTTGCATGACAAATGAATTAAAAGGTTGGAATCTTCCTCTTGTCATGTTGGTTTGCGCCAGCCAACCAACTTAATAATGATGGTACACAAAATGCTGGAGAAACTCAGCGGGTGCAGCAGCATCTAAGGAGCGAAGGAGATAGGCGACGTTTCGGGTCGAGACCCTTCTTCAGCTTTGGTCTCGACCCGAAACGTCGCCTATCTCCTTCGCTCCTTAGATGCTGCTGCACCCGCTGAGTTTCTCCAGCATTTTGTGTACCCTCGATTCTCCAGCATCTGCAGTTCCTTCTTTAAAACTTAATAAAGATGATCACAAAAATAACATATTGGATTGTTGCGATAACCCATCCGGTTTGTTAAAATCCTTCAGGAGAACAAGTCTACTGCCTTTACGGAGTCTGGTCCATATGTGACTGTCCCTTCAGTCTTCTCACTTGGCATAGGGAACCATTCAGTTCAAGTCAATTTGGGAATGGGAAATAAATGCTGGACATTCCATCAGTGGCAACACCAATGAGAATAAGAACCAAGCCCTATTCAGATGGAATTTATTAGATGACATTTAAGAGTCATCATCAAATACAGATGAGGTGCTGGAAGACTGGAGGCTGGCTACTGGACTTCCTCACTGACAGACCCCAGTCTGTGAGGGTTGGAAATAACACCTCCAACACCATCTCTCTGAGCACCGGCTCCCCTCAGGGCTGTGTCCTGAGTCCACTGCTGTTCACCCTGATGACCCACGACTGTTGTGCCAGGTTTAGTACAAACCACATCATGAAGTACGCAGATGACACAACAGTGGTGGGCCTCATCAGGGACGACAATGAGCTGGCTTACAGGGAGGAGGTGAAACAACTGGTGGACTGGTGCAATACGAACAACCTGATCCTGAATGTCGAAAAAACAAAGGAGGTCATCGTCGACTTCAGGAAAACCCGGCACAGTCCCACACCACTTCACATCAATGACAGCGATGTGGAGGTGGTCAGTAGCACTAAGTTCCTGGGGGTGCAGATCACTAACAGTCTGACCTGGTCGAATAACATCTCATCAACAGTTAAGAGAGCGCAGCAGCGGTTGCACTTTCTGCGCCGGATGAGAAGAACTCACCTCCCCCATCCCATCCTCATCACTTTCTACAGGGGCACCATAGAGAGTATTTTGACCAGCTGTATCTCTGTCTGGTTTGGGGACTGTAGAGCCTTCGACTGGAAGTCCGTGCAGAGAGTGGTGAGGACAGCGGAAAAAATCATCGGGACTTCTCTCCCCTCAATCGGGGATATTGCGACCAAACGTTGCGTGTCTAAGGCCAGCAGTATTATAAAAGACCCCACACATCTCCATCACGGACTGTTCACTCTGCTGCCCTCGGGCAAAAGATATCGTAGCATAAGGAGCAGAACATCAAGGTTCTGCAACAGCTTCTTCCCACGAGCCATCAGACTCCTGAATGCCATGTAATGGGCTGCCACCATTGTCTATTTATCCTTTTATCCTATTTATCCATTTAATCCATGTTTATCCTTCTGTTAATTATCGTGTTGCACAGGGAGCCAAATGCAACGGAATTTCGTTTGGAATTGCATATATCGATGTATTTCTAAATGACAATAAAGTTTGTTTGACTTGACAAATGTTGTACCTCTATTCAAGAAGTGGCTGCAGGGAACTACAGGACAGTGAGCTTAACATCTGTGGTCGGAAAGTTACTGGAGAACATTCTGAGGAATAGGATATACATGTATTTAGATGGACAAGGGGTGATTAGGGATAGTCAACCTGGTTTAGTATGTGGGAGGTTGACTCTCACAAATCTGATTGATTGTTTTTGAGGATGTGACAAATATGTTTGTTGAGGGCAGAGCTGTAGATGTATATATGGAATTAAGCAAGGCCTTTGACAAGATTCTGCATGGTAGGCTGCTCTGGGAGGTTGGAGCGCATGGGATCCAAGTAGAGATTGCTGAATGGATAGAAAAATAACCATGGAAGGAAGCAGAGGGTGATGGTGGAAGGATGTTTTTCGGACTGGGGTTTGTGACTAGTGGTGTGCCTCAGGGTTTGGAGCTGGGCCCATTTCTGTGTGTCATTCATGATTTGGATGAGAATGTGCAAGACATGATTAGCAAATTTGTAGATGGCACTAAAATGGGTGGTATTGTAGGAAGTGATGATGGTTGCCAAAAATGCAACAGGGCCTTGATCGATTGGGCAGGTGGGCTGAGGAATAGTTGATGGAATTTAATACAGAGAAATGGGCGGTGTTTCATTTCGGGAAGTCTAACATGGGCAGGACCTACACAGTGAATGGTTGGAGTCTGGGGAGTGCTGTAGAGCAGGGGATCTAGGGGTGGAGGGACACAGTTGGTTGAAGGTTGTGAAACAGGTAGAGAGGGTGGTCAAAAAGGCTTTCAGCATTGAGGACATTGTGTTCAGTTCTGGGCACCATGTTACAGGAATGATGTTGTCGAGCTGGAAATGGTTCAGAAATGATTTACGAGAATGTTGCCAGGACTCAAGGGTCTGAGATATAGGGAGAGGTTGACCAGGCTAGAACTCTATTCCTTGGATGGCAGGACGATGAGGGGTGATCTTATAGAAGTGTATACAATCATGAGAGGAATAGATTGGGTAGATGCACAGAGTCTCTTGCCCAGAGTTGGGCAATGGAGAATTAGAGGACATAGGTTCAAGGTGAGGGGGGGATTGAATGGGCATATGAGGAGTGAGGGGGAGAAACCTGGAAACATGGTGAGGGTGGAGCAAAGTCCGGTGAGTAATAGGTGGATACAGGTGAGGAGGGTATGATGTGTGGGACAAGGCCAGAGATGAGAAGGAGACAGAACGGTATCAGATAAGGAGAGAAGGTGAGTGAAATGTTACATCAGAAGGTGGTATATAGGGGCAGGGGGTGGATTGAGGGAAAAGGGACATAATAGTGGGAGAAATGGCTGTGCACCAAGAGAGAGGGCACAGGAAAGAGCGAGCGGGAAGGGGGGGATGCTATTTAAAATTGGAGACTTCAATATTTATACCATTGGGTTTAAACCTTAGTTGCTGGAACCCAGGCAACATTCTAGTAAATCTCCTCTGTGCTCTCTCTATGGGATGGGAAGGAGAGTGAAAATGATCAGCAATCATGAGATTGGCAGGCCTTGTGGATCAAGCACGGCGAAATGGCCGCCTGGTCTACAGTCATGCTGAGTTTAATTTAGTTTAGTTTAGTATAGTTTAGTTTAGAGATACAGCGCAGAAACAGGCCCTTTTGGCCCATTGGGTCCGCGTTGACCTGTGATCCCTGGACATTAGCATTATCCTATACCCACTAGGGACAGTTTTTATATTTACCAAGCCAATGAACCTACATAACTGTACATCTTTGGAGTAAAAGAGGCCACATCAGGAGCTCTGTATACAGTAGAAAAGATCTGTGAAGTGCATGTGAATGTCTGCCTCATCTGGAAGGGGTGCTGGGGCCACTGGGTGGATGTGAGTGAGGGTGGAGGTGTGGGGGGCATCTCGTGCTATTGCAGGGTGATGTACCTGGGGAAGGGGCGGTTTGGGTGGAGGGGGAAGAGTGAGGCAGGGAGCTGCGGAGGGTGTGGTGCGGAGGGGGGCGTGAAGGGAAGATGTGACTGGCGGTGGGATCACGATGAAGGTGGTGGAGATGCGGGGAAAATGATGCGTCGGATGCAGGGGTGAAGACCAGAGGAACTCTACCTAACTCGCAGTGTGGGAGCGAGAGCAGAACTGCAGGATACAGGAGCCAGAGCAATGGAGAGATTGATTCTGCTCTCTTCGATACAGTCCCATTTGTGATGGGTTTTGGATCTTCTAGTACACCAACTTGTAATCTACAATCACTGAGGATCTGCTTGCTGTTTCATGAAGTAATTCAGTATCTGAACAAGAGCAGTGTCAACAAGACAGCATCTTCAGGAACTCACATGAACTCTGCTGGCTTGCAAATATGTCCCATGGACAGGGAAAGGTTTTGAAGCCTAATGCAGACTTAAATGCTAATGGTGTTTCTACATGCACGTTAGATAATTTGGTAGAGTGTTCGACTTGCATTTACAATTCATTTCTAAATAGGTAATACCATATAGAGTAGGAAGGAACTGAAGCTGGTTTAAACCAAAGATAGACACAAAAAGCTGGAGTAACTCAGTGAGTCAGACAGCATCTCTGGAGAGAAGTAAAAGATGACGTTTGGGGTCGAGACCCTTCTCCAGCTTTGAGTTACACCAGTTTTTGCGTCTAATAACGTAAGTATTGGTAATAAGATTGTGATTTATGAAATCCCAAATAATGGTAACAAATCAAGGTATTCAGCAAAAAAGATTTTTATTTATGTTTTATGCTCATGAATTTATCTACTCCATAATTCATATTTTTCAGCAACAATTTAGAAGTCCCTCATGCGCCTGAAAGACCCGATGGTGGAGTTGTAGCCGCCCCAGTCATTGTATCTCCTGTACTCCCCGGGCCTCATGAAGTACTGTCGGCCTCTGTAGTTGGGCTGTTCATAGAAGATCCAGTAACCATCCATCACGTGGCAGGAGTGAATGTCACGGTAACGGAAGCGATCGTAGACGGAGGGACAGTCGTCCATGAATTCCATCATCTGTCCTCCAAAGTCAGGCCTCTCGTAAATCTTCATCCTGTAGTTGCCTCCTCGGTACTGGAATGGGAAAAGTTTCAGATTTAAGATTCAGTTACCTAATTGGCACATAACTAGATGAAAGCATTGGACTTTTGAAGGGATTCAGGAGATGACTTTTATGATATGAAGGTAATTTCTGCAGGAACGAAATGATAGAAAGTGTTGGAAACTCAGCAGGTCAGGCAGCATGGAAAGATAACATTTCAGGTCAGGAGTCTTCTTCAGACTGATTATGTTGAGAGTGGGAGGCCAAAAGGCTGGGGGAGAAGGGGCAGGACAAAGCCTGGCTTGGCCTATACTATAAATGTAATATTTGGAAACAGGTGAGGGGGATTCTGTAATGTTTGGTGGGCTGTGTGGGGTGGGAGATGGTGCAGCAAGAGGCACTCCTCCCGTGCAGCAGGTGGCGCTGCACAGGACAGAGGGAGATGTTTTGTATATAGTTTATCCTGTGGGCAGACAGTATGCGGGCAGCCAGTGTGAGTGGTCTTGTAGCCAGCATTGAGTGAAACATTAAAGACTTCTTTTGTAAAATAAAGACTCTCAAAGTTTGTGCAGTCCTAGAAGACGAACACGAAAGATTCTTGATAAGCAAATGGCTGGACAAAGGCCAGAAATGAAACGGCAGAGAATTGAAGAGTTGTGAAGATAGAGGAAGCAATGTAGTTAGAAGGGGAGGGGGAAGAGAGAAATCGGTGAGAGTCCAGAGAAGAGAGGGGGAGAAAGGGATGGGGGAAGGGGTGTTGGAAGAAGGCGTAATGGGGAGGGGTTTGTAAACCAGCATTAGTGTCTTCTTTTTGCAAACCAGCATCTGGAGTTTCTTATTTCTAACTTTCATAGCAGTGTGTGAGTCTGTTGACTCCCTGCAATGAATGGACTAATTATGCCCAAACATCAGAGAGGCAGTTCTGACAGACTTGATATCTTTGTTGCTGATTTAGTGCAAAATAGGAACAACAGAATGAGTTCTCTATTTCTGCAGTTCATCAATTTTGTATTTTGAAGCAGATATGCTTCAACCCAATTTGGTTTAATTAAGTCTATGGTGAAGATCATTAAAATAGTACATCTATCAGCAAACTTTGCTGAATAATATCTGCAAGAAAGAACTGCAGATGCTGGTTTAAATCGAAGGAAGAGTCAAATTGCTGGGGCAACTCAGCAGGTGAGGCAGCATCTCTGGAGAGAAAAAATGGGCGACGTTTCGGGTCGAGACCCTTCCCCAGACTGATGGAAGACCAGTTTGGAGAAGGGTCTCGACCCGAAACAACACCCATTCCTTCTCTCCAGAGATGCTGCCTCCCCCGCAGAGTTGCTCCAGCATTTTGTGTTTACCTAGCTAAATAATATTCTAGTTCAGCACTGTAGTCCTCTTGCAATTCACAGCGGCAATCC
The DNA here is from genome assembly GCA_963514005.1 of Raja brachyura. Next base: position 91,020,146 of record OY740787.1, on the reverse strand, counting down.
AATTATTTGATTTTTGATGTGAGCATGTATATGTTCCAATTAAAATGCTCAAATTTTAAATGCTTGGTAAAAATATTCAATCGGATAATTGTCTTTTAAAAAAATGCATTTAAATTATCAAATTAAAATATAAAATCGAACAATTGAAAAAATATGTAATTTCATGCCAGCTTGCACGGAAGCCACAATTGAAAAGGAAATGGTTATTCCCAATATAAGTTTCATAAACGCAAATGCTGACAAATTCTTACTTGCTATCTGGGACACATGACAATGAAGCACTCTTGCCTCTTGACGTCAATGCAACAAGGGTCAGCAGAAGACCTAAGCCATCAAATTATCACTCACATGTGGGTAGGTGCGACAGGACCTGATGTTGTCGTTGAATCCCATCCAGTGCTGGTAGTCGGGATACTCCCCCCTGTTCAGGACATACTGGTACCCCATGTAGTTGGGTCTCTCGTACACCACCCACCAGTCACTCTCCACACGGATGGAGTTACAGCGGCTGAAGTAAGGGGACAGGTCGGCACAGTCGGTGCTGCACTCATAGTGCCGACCCTGGAAGTTCCTGTCCTCGTAGAAGATGATCTGTGGGGAGAAATAGGTTTATAAATAAATAAATGGTATTTCAAGCATTGAGTTAAATGATGAAGAATTCAATTGCGCTGTATAAATAACGAGTTGAACATGCCTTTCCCATTTTGAACCCAGTTAGTGTGATAACCAACCGAATGCAGCACTGCCTCACGCAGCTTGGTATTTATATGCTGGGGAAAAAAGGCCACGCTGGCTTATACTTTATTATTCTAATGATTCGGGTTTAAAAATCAGCAAAAAAAAGTGAAACTACATACCCTGGCCTTTGTGTACAAAACGTCCGTGTGTACAAAACATGTCATTGATTCTTTTCAGTTTGCTTTCACCTCATTTTAATTGTTGTACAAGCAAAAGACACGAATTGCAGGCTTTTAGTTCCATAGTACAAAGAAGATTTAAAGCACAGTACTTTCCATAAAAATATATGATTGCAAAAAAATTTGTGGCTCTTAGCATCTACTCTGTTCCATGGATGTACCGCAGGGGCTGAGGAGCGTTTTTGAAAGTGGGGGGCCGAGCGACCACTGATCACCGGTCTCGGGGGGAGGGTGGGGGCGGGGGTCCCCACAGTAGGGACTTTTTTAAAATTTGATGGATCAAAATCATGTTTTAGTGCATTGCAGAAGTGTGGTTTCAATGTTTTTTGTTTGAAGTATTTTTAAGATAATGTCGAGCTTACATGAGAGTGTTAAAGAAGGAACTGCAGATGCTGGAGAATCGAGGGTTACACAAAAAGCTGATGAATCTCAGCGGGTGCAGCAGCATCTAAGGAGCAAAGGAGATAGGCGACGTTTCGGGTCGAGACCCTTCTTCAGACTGGTCAGGGATCAGGGAAACGAGAGATATAGACAGTGATGTGGAGAGATAAAGAACAATGAATGAAAGATATGCAAAAAAGTGTCGATGATAAAGGAAACGGGCCATTGTAAGCTGTTTGTAGTGTGAAAATGAGAAGCTAGTGCGACTTGGGTGGGGGAGAGAGAGAGAGAGAGGGAATGCCAGGGCCCGAGGGCTGAGGGAGAGGTGGGAAGGGGAGGAGGCAGCACGGGTTAACAGAATTGCGAAAATTCAATGCTTAAGCCCAGAGGATGCAGATTCCCCAAGCGGAATATGAGGTGCTGTTCCTCCAACTTGCGGTGTTGCTCACTCTGGCCGTGGAGGAGGCCCAGGACCGAGAGGTCGGATATGGAATGGGAGGGGGAGTTGAAGTGCTGAGCCACCGGGTTGGAGGTCGGGTTGGTTATTGCGGACCGAGCGGAGCTGTTCGGCGAAACGATCGCCAAGCCTCCGCCTTGGTGATAATTATTTTTGTTATTGCTCGACCTCCAAAATCTGGGGGATAATAATACAGGGCATCCCCCATCTCAAAAAATGGGGGGTATGTCCCCCACCTAGCTGGGACACCGGTCACTGGGTACCAGGAGAACCGGTTACCGGGGGATCCACGCGGCAGGTCACGGAGGTATTGGTTACCGGGCACCCGTGCACGCTACGTTTAACGCTGTGTTTCCGGGCATGGAGATGGAGGGGTGATGGCGGGACTTCCCCGGGAGGGGGGGCTCAGGGTCAGTGAGATGGGGTGGCACACATAGTACCCCATGACCCGAGGGAGGGCAGAGAGCCCCGGCTGGGTGGGGTACCCCGTGATGGGGGAGGGAGGAAAGGGGTGTTGGGGCGGGTGGGTGGTGTTGGGCAAGGGGGGTTATGGTGCGCTGGAGATGTTGACATGCAGGGCGGTGTGGAGTTGGCACCAACATTGCTGCTGGAGTCGATGGGTGCAGTCGGTGGCGGCCATTTGGCCCATTGAGCCTAGCCCGCCTCTTTGAACAAGCACCCCCCCTAGGTCCCCTTTTACCTTGTGTAGGAAGGAACTGCAGACGCTGGTTTATTCCGAAAATAGAAACAAAATGCTGGAGTAACTCAGTAGATCAGGCAGCAGCTCTGAAGAAGGGTCCCGACCAGAAACAATACGTCACCCATTCATTTTCTCCAGAGATGCTGACTGACTTAGTTACTCCAGCATTTTGTGTCTCTCTCTCCTATAGCCTTGCCCTTCCTCCCAGACTTTTACAAGGTTTCTCCTTCAGTGCTCGGCCCAGCCCTCTTTGTGAAGGGTCTCCTGAAGCGCTGTCTCTCTACCCTCTGCTGATTGCCTCTGGTGTGATCACCTGAAGTCCATGTTGTACGTCTCTTGGAACAGCTTCTCCTCCTTTGTTCCACCACAGGATTGTGAACAGTCTCTCAGTCTCTGTGTTTTTTGTCCCCGATTCCTCTATAAATAAGAGCAGGAAGGTTGGGTTGCTCAGCAGCGTTCTCCGTTAGTCCGACCCCTCGGCCTCATGCCCTCAGATCCCAGATATCTAGTTTAGAGATACAGCGTGAAAACAGGTCCTTCGTCCCACTGGATCCGCACCGACCAGCGATCCCCGCACATTAACAATGTGCGACACACTCTAGGGACAATTTACACTTATACCAAGCCAAATAACCTACAAACGTGTACGTCTTTGAAATGTGGGAGGAAACCGAACATTTCAGACAAAGCCCACGCGGTCACGGGGAGAACGTACAAACTCTGTACAGACAGCACCCACAGTCGGGATCGAACCCAGGTCTCTGGGGCTACAAGCGCTGTAAGGCAGTAACTCTACCGCTGAGCCACCGTGCCACCCCATATATGGTGATATAAACTCACCATTCTCACCCTTCATCGTCACCCAGACAAGGGAACTAGCAGCTTATAACCTGTCACCACCAATGGGGCATATTGGGGCACATTCACCCAGTTTGCAATGCCCAGCCGACAATTTTGAAATTTTAATGCCATGCATTATTATTCCATAAATCTATCCACCATTCCTATTGTAATCCACTGTCTCCATAATTTTACATGCATATCCTTCTCCCCACAGCTTCATGAAGGGGGTCCTATGCATTAATTATTGCTACACGACCTCTGTTTGTCCGGCAAAACGGATAATCCAGCAAGACTCTGGAACCAAAGCACCGGAAAATCAGTGTTCAACCGATAGTCCAATTACTGGACTAGTAGCCAGAAAATGGGATTGTTAATCTGGATATGTGAGTTGGAATCTCACCGTGGTTTCTAATGTTCTTTAAGCAATTAGAACCCGACTGAAACCAGAATGGAAGATTAGATGAAGTAGTACACTTCATAAAATGCGGATATATATCCAACGATGTAAAATCTGTAGAATACTCCATTCTTTCCCAACTTTTTATATATATATATATATTTTTTTTGTTTAATCTTTTTCTACTATTTTCTACCTTTATAAAAAATGGGAAAAAAAAAATATAGAAGCACAATTATTAAGCAAGGATTAACATAAATAATATTGATTATGTATATCTACAAAGAACACAATGATTTTGATTATATTCACAATGAACACGTATCTTTTTTTAAATTATGTAATTGCTTCTAACTAATAAAAAAACTTAACAAAAAAAATAATTTAAGCTACAAAGCTACATTAATAATGCAATGGCTGGAATGTAATAGTTAAATATTAATTTGCCTAACAATCTATTACCTACTTTGGGAGCTCCAAGCCACAGGAGCTTCGACCGCCCCGACGCTGGAACATCGATCGCCGGCTGCGGGAGCTTCGATCGCCGGCTGCGGATAGTTCGACTGCCCCGACCGCAGGGGAATAAAGAGTGAAGAAGATTAGACTTTATTGCCTTCCATCACAGTGAGGAATGTGGGGAATCCACTGTGGTGGATGTTTATGTTAACTTTTATGTAGTTGCTTGTTGCTTTTTTTAGTATGACTGTATGGTAATTCGAGTTTCACGGTTCCTTAATTGGTACATGTGATAATAAACTGACCTTGAAACGTGTTACGTGACACCAAGACCATAACATGGTGATTAATTCTGAACTAGTCTCTGAACTGGTTTAATAAAATGTGTATAAAATCATGAGAGGAATAGATCAGGTAGACATACAGAATCTGTTGCCCAGAGTAGGCAAATCGAGGACCAGAGTACATAGGTTTAAGGTGAAGGGGAAAAGGAATCTGAGGGGTAACTTTTTCGCACAAAGGATGATGGGTGTATGGAACAAGCTGCCAGTGGAGGTAGTTGAGGCTGGGACTATCGCAACTTTTAAGGAACAGTTAGACAGGTACATGGATAGGATAGGTTTGTAGAGAGATGGGCCAAACGCAGGCAGCTGGGACTTGTTGGCTTGTGTAGGCAAGAAGGGCATGTTTCCACACTGTATCACCCTATGACTCTCTGACTTATCCACAGTGCAAAGACATTTTATGGTCTTTCAAAGAAAATTCTTTCACACTTTGTCCATATCAATAAACGGATAAATAAAATAATGTATCTGGATTTCTCACCAATCATTCAGAGTTTGCTGGGGGGGAAGCATTTGATGTGTTCTATTGCAGCTGAGAAGACCTGCCCATATTGTTGTGTGAAGTGTGAGAAGGTAACAGCGGGAACAAAGGGATTCTGATGTGTGCAGTGCTGGCTCGAAGGACCGAATGGCCTCCTCCTGCACCTATTTTCTATGTTTCTATGAATGTGTCCCCTTTACTGATGAGTGGAGAAATAAACAGGTGAAGGGGTGCATAAGGGGTGAAGAATTTAATTTGTTGACACAATGTCGAATGAAGCGCAGAAACAAAAATAGAATTAAGATAAGGAAAGACTGGATTTTTTAAAAATGCAATGGAAATGGAATGTAAAATATCAAATCTTTAAATTTAAACTAACTTTTCGTAAATTCTTCAACAATTATAGGAAGGATGTCAACAAAATAGAGAGAGTACAGAGCACAGAGGAGATTTACTAGAATGTTGCCTGGGTTCTAGCAACTAACACAGAGAAAGGTTGAACAAGTTGGGTCTTTATTCTTTGGAGCGCAGAAGGTTAAGGGGGGACTTGATTGAGGTCTTTAAAATGATGAAAGGGATAGACAGAGTTGACGTGGATAAGCTTTTCCCATTGAGGGTAGGGAAGATTCAAACAAGAGGGCATGACATGAGAATTAAGGGACAAAAGTTTAGGGGTAACATGAGGGGGAACTTCTTTACTCAGAGAGTGGTGGCTGTGTGGAATGATCTTCCAGCAGAAGTGGTGGAGGCAGGATCGATTGTAACATTTAAAAGTAAAGTGGATAGGTATATGGACGGGAAGGGAATTGAGGGGTATGGTCTGAGTGCAGGTAGATGGGACTAGGGGAAAATAAATGGTTGGCACGGACTGGAAGGGCGAGAGGGCCTGTTTCCGTGCTGTAATTGTTATATGGTTATATGGTTATAATTCACAACGTAGGAATGAAGTTTCATGTGAATGCCACTCATGTGAAAGAGGAAATGTGCTTTTAGAAAAAAGAATGACAAAGTGGAATTTACAGCATTAATCCTGTGCCAACCATTCAGAACATTGTTTAGAACATGTTGTGAAGAAGGGTTTCGGCCCAAAACGTTGCCTATTTCCTTCGCTCCCTAGATGCTGCTGCACTCGCTGATTTTCTCCATCATTTTTGGGTACCTATTGTCTATAACATTCTGAGCTTGATTAGTACGGGTGTCAGGGTGTCTGGAGAAGGCAGGAGAATGGGGTTAGGAAGGAGAGATAGATCAGCCATGATTGAATGGCGGAGAAGACTTGATGGACCAAATGGCCTAATTCTTCTATCACTTATGACTTTTCTATGAATTTGAGGAGATTAAATAGATGTTGAAAACAGAGGACTGCGAATCAGCAGAGTCCGTATCAAACCTGTAAATGCAGAGAGAAAGTGGCAAAAGCAGGTCAACAAGGGCCTCTTCTGCACTAAGTACTGACTGATTGACTGTATTAGTCCCTCTGCAGTTGTCACCAACCATTGTATCCACTACCAATAACATCTGTTGTGGCTGACAAAAGCAGAAAAGACAACTCGAGTCACATCAAGGAAGGAAATATTCATGGCAGGACCATTGATCAGAGCAGGAACAAATAGCACAGACTCATTCTGTTCCTTTGTACCATGGATAAATGTCAGTTTTGGAACAGAATCAAAAGGGAAGTCTTTCATTCCTTCCACAACCCCGAAGGTGGCCAAGGTATCTTTACTGTCAAAGGACTGGCTGTCATTGAGGTGTTGAACAGAGAGTATGGCAGCAGCCCGTTTACACATGAGCTCCCACAAGCAGTGATGCACCAATAACCACTCAAGCTGTCTCATTGATCAGAAACAGTGTATTGGCCAAGTATGCCCACATACAAGGAATTTGACGGTGCTTTGCTCGCACATGGTAAAAACACAATATGCAACAGACTATTCAAATAAACATTATAATTAAAAAATAAGGTGCAAGGATAACAAGAGGCAGCTTAGCGATATATTGCACATGTAGATATCTAAAATGCACTTGGACAGTTCATCAGTGTTTGGCTTACAGACCAGAATGGAATGGTGTTGTTCTACCGCTTGTCGGAAGAAGCTGTTTTTGTGTCTGGATGTGGAGGTTTTGATAGTCTGGATTAGTGCCAGAAGGTAGGACATCAAAGAGTTTGTGGGCAGGTGGGTCAGAGGTGATCTTACCCGCTCGATTCTTGGTCCTTGCAGGGTACGGTTCATCGATGGGGGGAAGATTGCAGCCTACAACCTTCTCAGCTGAGGGATAAGTGTCACCATGGACATGAGGAGAACTTGACTTCTCTTCAGTCAAACATTGCCTTGTGATCTGAGTTTTTAATGCCCATCTCAGAAAGCAGCAAGGGCTTAATTTTTGCAGTTCCTTCTCTCCAACAGTAAAGCAGACTCTCGGTACTAAGTATTACAAGAAGTATTGTGAAGAAAACAGATGAGCTAAGCGCCTATTGAGCTCATCGTTCCAGGGTTTCAATGTTTCAGACATGATCGAGAGAGAATTAAAAGAGGTGGAGGAGTTGGCTACTAATCAAGGGGACAGTCACTGCAGCAGAGAGTGGTCATACTGAAAGGTTCACCCACTGAGGCGATATGGGTAGGGCTTAGAAATAAGAATGGAGAAAGCTCTCTAAAGCCCCTGTCCCACTTAAGAGACCTAAACAACAACCTCTGGTGACCTTGCCCGCCACCCAAAAAAAAATCAAGGTCGATGTGACCTGCAACCTCCTACCACCTCCCACGCATATGTTGAAAACCTTCCTCGACTATGAAGAAAACCGGCTTCAACTAGACCTGCGACTAAATAATTATCGATTTTTAAAATGGCAACTTATTTTTAGTCGAGGCCGGTTTTAACCATGATGAAAAAATAGCAGCAACCTAGCTGAAGCCTCGACCACGCGGAAACCACTTTCGACCATTAGGGAGAGTGACCAAAACCTCCGGTGACCTCATGGAAACCTTTGGTGGCGGGCAAGGTCACCAGAGGGTGCTGTTTAGGTCTCCTAAGTGGGACAGGGGCTTAATGGGATTGTACTATAGGCCCCACCAATTGCAAATGGGATGGAGGAACAGATATGTAGACAGATCACCGAAAGATGCCACAAAATGCCGGAGTAACTCAGCGGAACAGGCAGCATCTCTGTAGAGAAGGAATGGGTGTGTGGAAGGTACTTTCTTAATATTTATTCCTTCAAGTTCTTTTAATGATATTTCATGACAATCTATAGTTGTTTGAAAACAGCAATAGGTTTTAATAGTAAGATTAAACGAGAACTTACCAGTTTGAGTCTTTATTTTATGAGGAGTTACGATGAGGGATTACGTGAAGAAGCCCCGCCAGGTGCATGCGGGTCATACTTCAAAGCAACGGCGTGAAAACACAGTCGAAGTGATATAGTAAGACTCAGAAGACTAGAACTACCAGATGATCTTTGCGATTATGAGGGCCGGGAGCAGAGGGCACATAATCCCTCATCGTAACTCCTCATAAAATAAAGATCAAACATCAAACTGGTAAGCTTGTTCAATCGTAGCCATGTGAGTGACTATGTGAAGATTTCAAAGCTCTGTGGTTTCATGCCGTAGATCCATTCCACACGACACACTGCTTCAGTTGACACAGTAGTGAATAAATAATGTATTGAACATTGCTTTGAATTATTCAATAAACATTTTTTAATAATAATAAACAAAAACAGTAATAACTCCTCTATCCCAGGGGGAAATTACAAATGAAATTTAGAAAAGAAATCAAACCGAACCCAAAACAGCATGCCCAAAACCTTACACTGTCAGGACAGGTTTGTCATAGAACTTTGAGACGGTCACCTCCCCAGCCCATCCTGCGGCCCCGAGGATTTGACCTAGAGGCACGTCCTGTGCCTTCGCTGTGGATGTTGATGCTGCCCTGGTGGAGTGAGATTTCAACACATGAGTGTCTACTCCAGCACAATCCAAAACCTGTTTTAACCATCTATAAATAGTTTGTACTGACACCTTTTAAAAAGTTTTTTTGTGGCTGATGAGCATTGCTATCTCAGAGCCCCTGAGACTCTTAGTTACCTCGATATATTGATTCAGGTGCTTAACTACACATAGCGTTTGGTCAACGGGGTATGCTTTAAAGCTTACTTTGGTTCTGGCCATTCCTGGCCTGCTTTGTCTGATTAAATTATATACATAAAACGTTATGTTACCTACAGAAGAGTACATGCTATCTAGCCATAGCTTTTGCAATGTTTGAACTTGTTGCACTGATACTAGCGCCATGAGCATAACCACTTTAAGTGTTAACTTCTGAAAAGACAGTGACGTGATTGGAGCCCATTGCCGAAGCAGTGTGAGAACTATACTGACATCCCAGATTTCTGTATATCTAGGCCTACGAGAGTTTTTGTTAAAGATTCCTCTCATGAATCGGGATACTAACGGATGAGACCCGATAGATTGTTGTTCTGAAAACTGCCCTAAATAGGAGACGAAAGCACTCCGAGCACTATTAATGGCACTATAGCTCAAGTGATCATCAAAATGCAATGTAGCAAGGAACTCCAATACATCTGGTATGCTTGGAGTATGATAAGATATATCTGACTGCAAGCAAAACATCTCCCATCTCTTAATATGAGACACATATTGTTTTTAGTGCTATCTCTCTAAGCTGCAGTTATCACATCCATGGTCCTACTCGACAGTCCAAGCCCTTGGAAATGTCTGGTCAGAACCTGCAGATTAACAGATTAATACGATCATGTAACAAATTACTTTCTCCTGTTACTGGATGAACCGACAAATTACTGCACTTCAGGATAGTCATGAATGGCTGAGTCATCATTCTCAGCACCAATGGGAACCATTCCGTAGGCCAGTCCGGAACCACCAAAACACCTGAGGCGGAGTTCTGCTCTATTTTGGTGAGACATTGCCTGATGAGGCAGAATGGGGGAAAAGCATAAAAGAACGTACGTCCCAATGTAGCAAGAATGCATCCACCACTACTGCTCCTGGATGGTTCCTACGAAATGTAATTAGGCAACTGGTGATTTAGCCTGGATGCAAACAGATCTATCTCTGGCAAACCACGGTGGCTGACAATCATTTTAAAAACATCAGGATTTAGCATCCATTCTATGTTGTCATTACATTTCCGTGGCCTGTTGTCTGCCACCACATTATCTCTACCTGGTAGGTAGATAGCTGAGACCCAGATATTTCTGGAAATGCACCAGTCCCAAATGAGGTTAGCCAGATTATCACATGATACTGACCTTATTCCTCCCATGTGATTGATATAGGCAACAGCCGTGGTATTGTCAATCTGGAGCTGAACATGTAAATCATTCATTGCTGAACAATAAGCTTTTAATCCATAGAATGCACCCAGCAATTCTAAGTAATTTATACCATGCCTTTGCAGGATTAATTCCTCTTGCACACTCCTTCTACCACCACAGCTAGACTCGCTGTCCATGGCTCCCCATCCGAAAGCAGTGACATCTGTTTGTAAAACCACTGAAGGTTGTTGAATCAAAATATTTTTGGTACTTTGTGCAATATTGATTATCCACCATTGTAATTCGGTGATAGCTTTGGCTGGCAACTGCATTGGTTTATCAAAATGACCTGCATGTTCTTGAAGTGCTTGTTCTCTAGCTCGTTGCAAACTTTGATAGTGCAGAGGTCCAAAGTGCACTGCAGAGAAAGCCGCCACCAATTTACCAATAACACTGGCTACATGCCGGATGGAGGGTTGTTGCTTTGCTATGATACTGGTACAGACTTCCGTGACAGCCTTGGCCATAGGCAAAGTCACTGACATATCAACTGAATCAATGACAAACCCCAAATAGTTAATTTTTTGGGATGGCTCCAGCTTGGATTTTGTTGGATAGATGAGAAAACCTAACCTCTCAAACACGTGTTTGGTTGCTGAAACCGACTCCTCAGCTGTTTCCTGAGTGTTGCTTATAATTAAAATATCATCTAAATAAGCCATCACAATGTGATTCTGGGCACGAAGTAGTGCCAGAACTGGTTTTAACAATTTTGTGAACAACCTAGGGGCTGAGGTTAACCCATTGGGCAACGCTTTAAATTGCCACAGCTGTCCCATCAAACTAAATTTCAAGTATCTACAGTACTGATGATGAATTGGTACTGAATAATATGCATCTTTCAGATCTATAGTTGCCATATAACATCCTTTTGATAACAGCTGTTTAGCAGTACTGAAAGTGTCCATTTTAAAATGCCTATACTGGACATAGGAATTTAACTGGGTTATGTCCAGAATGACTCGACACCCACCATCTTTTTTCTGGTCCAGAAAAAAACAATACCAGACTAGGCATATTTTGTGCAGATGGATGTATTCCTGACATAAGCTCAATTCGAGACCCTGAGACAGTGTCCCGTAGAAACAGATCAGATGTTATGCAGCACCATTCATCATAAAACAACTGTAACCTACCCCCAACCGGAGGTTGTCCCTCAGAGCATTTACCCTGGACTGAATGAGTTACCTGTACCTCCATAGTTGACCTTGAGCTTCTCACTCTCCTAGCCATGTTGGGGTTGTAGTTGGAGGACGCAGGTGGATGTGGGCGGTGTCATGCGTCCTCAGCTGTTTGTCCCCATGGCGCCTGGCGGGGCTTCTTCATGTAGTCACTCACGCGATTCCGAAGTAAAATTTATAAAATACCTTTTATGTAGTGAATTGCTTCAAGATGTTTTAATCAGACATGGACTTCCTTGAGCTTGACACTAACTAGACAGGTAAGGCATGACTGCTTAAACAGATTAAATCCAAATGGAGCTGTAGCGACTAAAGGCACACAATGGTTCATTGTGGGCTCCTTGGCTATTGGTGCCGGCCTAGATTTGTGCTGTTTCTTTGCCTCATAGGGCGGTGGAGGCAGGTTCTCTGATGTTTTCAAGAGAGAGCTAGATAGGGCTCTTAAAAATAGCGGAGCCACGGGATATGGGGAGAAGGCAGGAACAGAGTACTGATTGGGGATGATCAGCCATGATCACATTGAATGGCGATGCTGGCCCAAAGGGCCAAATGGCCTACTCCTGCACCTATTGTCTAATGTCTATTGTCTATACAATACATACAACACAATACAATACAATACAATACCGTTCAAACAAAATTTTGTTTTGTAGTCATACAAACAGGAAAAGAACCAAGACACAACACAATTGACACAAACATCCATCACAGTGAAGCTCCTCCTGAATGTGATGGAAGGCAAAGTCTTATCTCTCCCCTGCACTCCCCATTCTTCTCCCGATGTCAGAGTCAAAGCCCCAGGCGGGCGATGGTAAATAAGTCCCGCGGCCATTAAGGCTGCGCCGAGCGATGCAAGGCCCCACTCCAGGTCTTGGTGTTGGAGCCCCCGGCAGGTGCTAGCAAGTCCCGCGGCCATTAAAGCCGTGCCGGGCGATGTAAGGCCCCGCTCCAGGTCATTTTCAACCCGACATCTCGGGCGGGAGAAGTTGCCGCAGCGGGGCTTATCACAGGCTACAGGGAAACCTCTAGTTTCCCTCTCCCCTAACTCTCAATCTGACGAAGGGTCTCGACCCGAAACTTCACCCATTCCTTCTATCCAGAGATGCTGGCTGACTGAGTTACTCTGGCATACTGTGTCTATCTTTGGTGTAAACTAGCATCTGCAGTTCCTTCCTACACAAAAAGATGTGAGGTGGATTTACTCCCATTGGAAGAAAATGGGTTAATTAGGGACAGTCAAGATGGCTTTGTACATGGCAGGTCATGCCTTACAAACTTGATCTCCTTTATTGAGAAGGAAACAGGGGTGATCAATGAAGGTAGGGTGGTGGATGTTGTGTACGTGGACTTTAGTGAGGCACTTGATCAAGGCCCCCATGATAGGCTGATCCAGATGATTAAGATGCATGGGATTAACAGTGACTTGGTTGTGTGGATTTGGAACTGTCTTACAGATAGAAGAGAGTTGTGGTGGAAGGACAATATTCAGGCTGGAGGTCTGTGACCAGTGGAGTTCCACAGGGATTTGTGCAGGGACTGTGTGGTATATTCCTGCTGTGTGTGATATATATATATATATATATATATATATATATATGATAAATGTAAATAGGTTGTTTAGTACGTTTGCAGATGACACCAGGATTTCCGGGGTTGTGGGCTATGAGTAAGTCTGCCAAAGTATTCAGTGGGAAATAGACCAGCTACAGAAATGGTGGAGAGATGGCGGATGAAATGAGTAATCCAATGATTATGATGTGTTGTACTTTGAGATGTCATATGCAAGAAGAAATATATAAATGGTTCCACCGGGTGGCGCTTCGATGGCAGCCTCGCCTACAGTCTGTTTGTCCTTTTTGTCTTTTTTTTGTTATTTTTAGTGTGTTTAAAAAGTATATGTTAATGTTCTCTGGTTTGTTTTATGTGGGGGGTAGGGGAGGGGTCGGGGGAAACCTTTTCTCAATCTCTTACCTTGCCGGAGATGCGATTGTTTTCCGGGTCGTATCCCCGGTCGCTCTGCGGCCTAACATCGTGGAGCTGGAGGCCTTGCTTGGGACTGACTTTGAGCCCCACCGCGGGAACATGGACTTACCATCGGAGCCGATCCCTTGCCTGGGATCGACGCTCCAATCACGGTCTGCGGTTTTCACCATCGAGATCGCGCAGTCTCGGGTTGAGACCAACGTCGGGAAGCTCCAGAAGCCGCATGACGTTCGACTAGCCCCGACCCGGGGTCAGAACGCTCAGCGTGGGGGAGACCAGCTCAATGCAGGAGCTTGAACGAGGAGGCCCGTCGCGGGAGTTAAGTCGCCCCATCAACGGAAGGTTAGAGGCCCCCGACTACTGGAGGACAAAGAAGGGAGAGATTGAATTTTTTTTCGCCTTCCATCACAGTGAGGAATGTGGAGGAGTCAATGTGGTGGATGTTTATGTTAAAATGTGTTTTGTGTGCCCTGTTGCTTTTTACTGCTATGACTGTACGGCAAATCAAATTCCTCATATGTTGCAAAACATATTTGGCTAATAAAGTATGATTACGATTATGATTATGATAATTGATGGCATGACCCTTAGCGACATTGATGGACAGAGGGATCTTGGGATCCATAACGTCCTGAAATTGACAACTGCAGTAAAATGATATAGAATAGAATAGAATAGAATGCCTTTTATTGTCATTCAAACAGCTTGGTTTGAACAAAATTGCATTTTCTAGTCTTACATTACAAAAAAACCCAAGACCCACAATTAACACAGTTTACATAAACATCCATCACATTGGATCTCCAACATCTCCTCACTGTGATGGAAGGCAAAGTCGTATCTCCTCCCTTTGTTCTTCTCTCGTGGTCCAGCAGCATTGAGGCGACTGGGGGTCACAATGTTAAAGCCCCCGGTGGGCGATGGTAAGTCCTGTGGCCGTTTAAGCCACGCTGGGCAATGTTAGGACCCGCTTCGAGTCCTTTAAACCCCGCGATTCTAGCAGGAGGAGTTGCCGTTGCGGGAGCTCTGAAAAGCGGTCTCCCACCAGGGACCTGCGAGCTCCCGATGTTACCGTCCACCGGGCCTGTGGCTGGAGCCTCCGAAGCTCCGAAGTCGCGCCACCACAGCTCTTCCCGCTCCGAAGTAGGCTGGCTCTGTGATGTCAGGTCCGCAGGCTCCGCGACTGGAGTCCTCAGGCTGGTCTCGGCCCGAGGCCGCTGCCGGCTCCACGATGTTGGGCCCAACGACACCGGAGACCCGACAGGGAAAAAGTCGGGTCCCCCATACAGGGAAGAGCTTGACGGTTTCCCGCACCTGCTTGTTTTCATAGGCTGAGGCAGTGAGCATAAGAGCCATGATGCAACATTATGGGGCTTTGGTTCGGCCATATTTGGAGTATTTTGTGCAGTTCTGGTTGCCAATTCCAGGAAGGATGTGGAGGCTTTGGAAAGGGGGCAGAGGAGGTTGATCAGAACAATGCCTGGATGACAGGGAATTAGCTATAGGGAGAGATTGGACAGACCTGGATTGTTTCCTCTGGAATGCCGGAGGTTGTGGGGCGAAGTACGTAAAATTATGAGAGGTAGAGATAGGATAGACAGTGAATGTTTTTAACCCAGAATGGTAATATCAAATGCATTAATAGCTTTAAAGTGAGAGGGGCAAAGTTTAAAGGAGATGTGCAGAGCATGTTTTTACACAGGGCAGTGAGTGCCCGGATTGTGCTGCCCATGGTGGTAGTTGAGGCAGATACAATAGTGGCATTTGGGACACTCTTGGATAGTTATATGGATATGCAGGAAATGGAAGAATGTGGATTATCTGCAGGCAGATTAGACATGATCTTGGCATTATGTTTGACGCAGACATTGTGGATCCAAAGGCCTGTTCTTGTGCTGCGGTGTTCTGTATTCTAAGTGTTACACCGAAGAGCCAAACTCTAGCAGTCAGAAGCAAGAGAGTTATCAAATGAGGTGAGCTGGCACGTTTACCAGCCCTACCGAAAGGAAGAATTGATGGGGACAATTAATGTTCGCTCCTTGACAACCTCGAAGACCTACACCTCGAGCTTCAGGAACAGATGATATCCTATGGATAACAGGTTCTTGAACCAGCCTGCATAACCCTAATCCTACCATGCACATGGAACTCTACAGTCTGAAAAAGGGCTTCGACCCAAAACATCACCCATTCCTTCTCTCCAGAGATGCTGCCTGTCCTGCTGAGTTACTCCAGCATTTAGTGTCTATCTTCGGTGTAAACCAGCATCTGCAGTTCCTTCCTATGCTACAGTCCAACTATTGCATGTCCATGGAATTGTTACATTCCAATTATGATTTTGCACTGCTTTGTTTTTTGAATAGTCTTTCTGTTGAAAATTTAATGTGGAGACCATGTATCATTTCTGAGTATCTGTGTTTGAACCTGTGATGCTGCTGTAATCAAAATGTTTCATTGCATCTGTACCTCATCGTACATGTGAACATTGCAATAAACTCAACTTGACTTGTTGACTTGAATTGGCATTGATAAGTAAGTTGATGGGGTGGGAGATAGCAACCTTGACATTGTCTGCCCTGTTTCGACGAATGCAATCAATTTGGCGTGCACAATCCAATAAGGGCAAATAGAATATGTTGTCCTACAACTTTAGGCTGTGCACACCATACACAAGAAGAAGTATGTTGATGAAAACATGTTGATGATGGATTTAGACATAAGGCATAAATCAACCACAATCTTATGCAAATGGAAAAAAAGCCTGAAGAGGATAAATCATAATAATTTATTATATATAATTTATTAAATATCCATATCCATATCCTTATCATTATATAAAACTGATCTCGGATGTGTGTGTGTGTGTGTTTTAATTTTTGTATATTTATTTGTTTGTGTGCGATCACATCTTCTTGAAAAAACGATGCTCTAACGGTAACATTTTTACATATTCCGGTAGAGATCCGGTGAAGTAAAAAATTACCTTGTCTGAAAAATGCATGCATTATTTCTTGAGTTATTAATTAAAATGTTCAAAAATCTGAAGGCAGGACTGTGTGTGTGTGTGTGTGTGTGTGTGTGTGTGTGTGTGTGTGTGTGTGATCACATCTACTGAAAGATATGACGTGCTAACGGGAATTATTTAACGTATTCTGGTAGAGATTTACCCCTGGAGTCAAAAATCAGCTTACCTAAAAAATTCCTGCTTTATTTCGTCAGTAATTAATAAAAATGTTCACAAATCCGATCCAACTTTCTATTCAAAACGCTTGTTTTTTCTGAGTTTTTTCGCTGATGACATGACAATGGATCTGCCGTCTGCTCGTGCAGCGACTGACGTCACCTCCCACCCCTTCCTCCTCCCACCATTATTCAAAGGTCGCCCTGTCCCGAGAGATTGGTCGACGAATGCTCTCGCCTCGGCTCAGGTTTCTCGACATCTCCCGAGAGCTTTTCTGCCCCCTTTCTCACCCTCTTTCCCTCCTGTCCCTATCCCCCCCTCCCCCCACCCCCACCCCTCCACCCCCCTCCCCCCCTCTTTCCACCCCCCTCCTCCCCCCTTCCTCCCCCCTTCCTCCCCCCTTCCTCCCCCCTTCCTCTCCCCCCCTCTCCCCCCCTCTCCCCCCCTCTTCCCCCCTCTTCCCCCCTCTTCCCCCCTGTCCCCCCCTCTTCCCCCTTCTTAATGACAGCGCCAACTTTCCTGTTCATTGTGGTGTATCACCGTGTGAATCTTTTAGACAGTGCAAGTGGAGGGAGCGCTGCTATAATATTCACACAGGCTGGTGCAGGAAGCGATGTGTTTGGGTGTGTTCCACTCTGACAGTCGCTGTTCCAGTGTCCCGCTTTTCAGGCGATTGCCGGCAACTTGACAGTCGCCAGCAGTCCGCTGACAAAACGCCTAAGTGGGACAGGCCCATTAAGAAGCGTCCTGACCCCGGACGTCATCTGAGCATTTCCCTCCGCTGACCTCGCTTGACTCACCTGTTTGTGCTTTTGCCAAAGGTTCCAGCATCTACTGTTTTGTGTGTCCGCATGTGACAGGTTGTTACTCATGGGGGGAGTAGGGGGGAGGAACCACAGTTTCATCGAAGATTGAGACAAAATGTTGGAGTAACACAGCAGGACAGGCAGCATCTCTGGAGAGAAGGAATGGGCGAGGTTTCAAGTCAAGACCCTTCTTCAGACTGAGAGGGGAGAGGGAGGCCCTGTGGAAGGGTAAGATGTGAAAAAGGGGGAAGAAAGGGAACAAAGATCAAGGAAAATGTAGAATAGATCATTGTTAACTAGGAGAAGGTGTCAATGAAGCATACAGGGATAAAAAGTTAATCGGGAGGACAGTCAGATGGAACAAAGAACTAGAAAGGCGGAGGGATGGAGACAGAGGGAAAGCAAGGGTAACTTGAAGTTAGAGAAGTAAATATTCATACCGCTGGGGTGTAAGCTGCCCAAGCAAAATATGAGGTGCTGTTCCTCACTGGGCCTCACTCTGACAATGGAGGAGGCCCAGGATAGAAAGGTCAGATGGGGAATGGGAGGGGGAGTTCAATGTTTACCAACCGGGAGATCAGGTAGTGAAATGATCGCCGATCCTGCGCTTGGACTCACCGATATACAGGAGTCCACACTTGGAACAACGGATACAGTAGACGAGGTTGGAGGAGGTGCAAGTGAACCTCTGCTTCACCTGAAAGCACTGCCAGAGTCCTTGAATGGAGTCGAGGGGGGAGCATATCCTGCGGTTGCAGGGGAAAGTACCCGGGGATAGGGTGGCTTGGTTGGGAAAGGACGAGTTGACCAGGGAGGAAAAGGTCTCTGCGGAAAGGTGTGGAGATGAGAAGTTGTGGCTAGTGGTGGGATTTTGTTAGAGGTGTCAGAAATATTGGAGGATGATGTGATAGGGTGGAAGGTGAGGACTAGGGTGTCTCTGACCCTGTGGCGGCTGGGGGGAGGGGGGGGCAAGGGCGGAGTGTGGGATATCAAAGGGACCCTAGTGAGGACCCCATCTATGATGGAAGAGGGGAACCCCCGTTCCTTAAAGAATGAGGACGTCTCATCATACCAAGATGACCTGGTATGGAACACCTCATCCTTGGAGCAGATGTGGCGTAGACGGAGGAATTGGGAGTAGGAGATTAATTCTTTGCAGGAAGCAGGGTGGGAAGAAGTGTAGTCTAATTAGCTATGAGGGTCAGTAGATTTGTAATCGATGTCAGTCAATAGTGTCTCCTGTCATGGAGAGATCCAGAAACGGTAGGGAGATGTCGGAGATGGTCCAAGTGAATTTGAGTGCAGGATGGAAATTTGTCGTGAAGTTAATGAAGTCCACGAGTTCTGCATGGGTGCAGGAGGTTGCACCGATGCAGTCATCAATGTAACGGAGATAGAGTTTGGGGATAGGGCCAGTGTAAGCCTGGAACGGGGCTTGGTTAATGTACCGTACAAAGAGGCAGGCATAGCTGGGGCCCATGCAGTGCACATAGCTACGCCTTGGACTTGGAGGATGTGGAAGGAGTCAAAGGAGAAGTTGTTGAGGGCGAGAACCAGTTCCGCCAGACGGAGTAGCGTGTTAGTAGAGACAAATTGGATGGTTCTGGGGTAGAGGAAGAAACGAAGAGCTTTACGGTCTTCTTGGTGGGGGATGGAGGTGTAGAGTAACTGAACATCCATAGTAAAGATGTGGAAGTGGGGGCTCAAAAAGCGCAAGTCATTAAAGAGACAAAGGGCATGCGAGGTATCATGGACATAGATCGGGAGAGATTGGACCAGGGAGGGATAGGATGGAGTCGGGGTACGTGGAAATCATTGCAGTGGGATAGGAGCAGGCAGAAACAATGGGTGTTTATTGCCTCATGTTGTTGATCAAGTGACCTTAAAATAGGTTCCAGCTTGAAATCAACCACCGACTCCATCCCATCAACTTTAAGATTTACACCATCCATCTGCTGTTGCAGAGCAGCATCCGCCCTTGTTTTCCAGTCATCAATCATAGTCCTTACTGTGATTATAACTTCTTTTTTTAATTCATCTTTTATTTGTTCATTAAACAGTTGGACATCTGCTCTAAGGATCTTTAAATCTTCTATAAACTCCTCTTTCATTTTTTTCAGCTCACCCATAATAGTAGTTTTAAGATCTTCCATCTCGGATTTCCTCCTTGAGATATCTTCCTGGGAGGCAGTCAAACTCGAGCTTGAGGCTCCAATCGGGCCTACTTCTTTTTTCAGTGAAGTTTTTTTCTCTCTGGGGGGGGGGGGGGTTCGTTGAATCGACATACCGTCGGTAAAGTCGCGCGCCTGATGACGTCACGCGTCACAAGGATGGAGGTTGTGGAAGGCAGACAGCCAGAAGTGATGAAATCAGTAATGGTTTTTGAGATTAACGCCTGGTGCTCGTCTATATAATATAACCACATAACAATTACAGCACGGAAACAGGCCTTCTCGGCCCTTCCAGTCCGTGCCGACCATTTATTTTCCCCTAGTCCCATCTACCTGCACTCAGGCCATACCCCTCCATTCCCTTCCCGTCCATATACCTATCCACTTTACTTTTAAATGTTAAAATCGATCCTGCCTCCACCACTTCTGCAGAAAGATCATTCCACAGACCACTCTCTGAGTAAAGAAGTTCCCCCTCATGTTACCCCTAAACCTCTGTCCCTTAATTCTCATGTCATGCCCTCTTGTTTGAATCTTCCCTACCCTCAATGGGAAAAGCTTATCCACGTCAACTCTGTCTATCCCTTTCATCATTTTAAAGACCTCAATCAAGTCCCCCCTTAACCTTCTGCGCTCCAAAGAATAAAGACCTAACTTGTTCAACCTTTCTCTGTAACTTAGTTGCTGGAACCCAGGCAACATTCTAGTAAATCTCCTCTGTACTCTCGCTATTTTGTTGACATCCTTCCTATAATTAGGCGACCAAAATTGTACACCATACTCCAGAATTGGTCTTACCAATGCCTTGTACAATTTCGACATTACTTCCCTACTCCTATATTCAATGCTCTGACTTATAAAGGCCAGCACACCAAAAGGTTTCTTTACCACCCTATCTACATGCGATACCACCTTCAGGGAACTATGCACAGTTATTCCTAGATTCCTCTGTTCCACAGCATTCCTCAATTCCCTACCATGTGGGATCCCTGGTCTGTGGGATCATGGTCCAAGAATAAGTAGGAGGAGGTGTCTGAAAGTTGTTGCCTGGCCTCAGCCCGGTAGAGGTCAGCACGCCAGACCACCACGGCACTCTCCTTATCAGCGGGTTTGTTTATAATGTCGGGGTTGCTGCAGAGTGAGCGGAGGGCTGTATGATCATAGGGGGTGAGATTAGAGTAGGTAAGGGGAGTGGAAAAGTTGAGGTGGTTGATGTCAAGCCGGCAGTTAGAAATGAAAAGTTTTAAAGAGAGTAGAAGGCTGTCCGGGGGAGGGGGACAGGTGGAGACGGGGACAGGGATCATCACTGGATGGTGAGGACTCCTTCCCATAGAAAAAGGCACGGGGGCAGAGGCGAGGGAAGAAAAGCACTACATTGTGGTGGACACGGAACTCGTTGAGGTGGGAGCGGAAGGCGGTGGAGGGGAACGAAGGTGAGGCCTCTGTTGAGGACAGACCATTCCGTATGGGAAAGGGGGAGGTCAGGGGGGATGGTGAAGACACAACAAGGGTGGAGGTTGGGGTCAGAGGGGGGCTGGGGAGTGGACGGAGGTTGAGGCGAAATCTGGTGGGGGGGGGACAGTGGGTGTTCAGAGAGGAGGGGGGGGCGCGAGGACTATTGTATGGGTTGGGTGTGGTGGGGATAAAAGAGGGGGAAGGGGAGATTGATTGGCTGATCCAAGAGGGAGTCACAAAGGCCAGAGGCGAAGAGGAGAGGAAGTGAGTGAACGGAGGGATGGAAGGGGACCAGGACGTGGAGAAAGACAGGGAAAAATAGGGAAAGTTTGGACGTAGATAATATGAAGAAGGGGAAATGAACAGAATGGCATGGAGGTGTTGGGAAATGATGGGTTTATTGGGTAATTGAAGTTAGAGAATGCAATGTTCATACTGTTGAGATAAACGTCTTAAGTGAAATATGAGGTGGTATTCCTCCAATATGAGTGTGACCTCACTCTGGTGATGGGGGTGATTGACGGAAGGGGAGTTAAAATGTTTCAAACCTGGGAGATCCAGGTTTGTTGCCTAGTCTATGGTTTGGCCAATATACAGGAGGCCACACCAATGTACAGGAGGGCACATCAGGAGCACACAACTCAGTAGACAAGATTTGAAAAGGTCTTCTTCTGCAGGGTTGAATCAGTAGTAAGGAAGGCAAACACAATGCTAGCCTTTATTTCAACAGGACCAGAATACAAAAACAGGGACGTAATGCTGAGGCTCTATAAGGCGTATTGTGTAATGTGAGCAATGTTGGGTCCATATCTGAGGAAGGATGAGCTGGCCCTGTAGATGGTCCAGAGGAGGTTTACCAGAATGATCCCAGGAATGAGTGGGTTCACATATGATCAGCGTTTGACAGTGCCGGGCTTCTACTCGCTGGGGTTTAGAAGGATGAGGGGGGACCTTATTGAAACTTACTGAATAGCGAAAGGCTTGGATAGAGTGGATGTGGAGAGGATGTTTGCACTAGTGGGAGAGTCGAACACCAGAAGTCACAGCCTCAGAATTAAAGGATGTTCCTTTTGGAAGGAGATGAGGAGGAATTTCTTTATTCAGAAGATGGTGAATCTGTGGGACTATTTGCCACAGAAGGCGGTGGAGGCCAAGTCAATGGATATTTTTAATGCAGCGATAGATAGATTATTGTCAGGGGTTACGAGAAGATGGCAGGAAAATTAGGTTAGGAGGGAGAGATAGATCAACCATGATTGAATGGCGGAGTAGACTTATTGAGTCTAATGGCCTAATTCTGCTCCTATCACTTATGAACTTGTGACCTTCCTCCCCTCCTCTTGTTATCTGAGGTCTACTTTTGTCTCCTTTTCAATTCTAACCTTTGTCACTTACTCTACCCATCTGTCAATGTAACCCTCCCCATTGGTATCCAGCTATCTTGTGTCTGTCCACCCCCCCCCCCCCCCCCCCCCCCTACTCACTTTTCCAGCTTCCTTACCCCTACCCCCATCCGCTTGAATAAAGTCCCGACATGTAGATTCTGTCCGCTGGTTTGTGGCCCAAGTAGTTTCTGAATCTCTGATCACGTCCATGAGCAAAGGCTAACGAATAACATGCTTATGTTAAAGTATCTGCATGAAACTAATTGATTCTACCATTTGGAGGACTTTCCATCCAAAATAAAAGAATCCGATAAAATAATGGCGTATTAAAGATGATTTTATTATGTTGACCACAGTTTCAACATGCTTTCCAATAACAATCTAGAAGTCCCTCATGCGCCTGAAAGACCCGATGGTGGAGTTGTAGCCACCCCAGTCATTGTATTTCCTGTACTCCCCGGGCCTCATGAAGTACTGTCGGCCTCTGTAGTTGGGCTGTTCATAGAAGATCCAGGAACCATCCATCACTTGGCAGGAGTGAATGTCGCGGTAACGGAAGCGATCGTAGACGGAGGGGCAGTCGTCCATGAATTCCATCGTCTGTCCTCCAAAGTCAGGCCTCTCGTAAATCTTCATCTTGTAGTTGCCTCCCTGGTACTGGAATGGAAAAAAATATTGCAACCCTGATGAAACTGCAGATATCAATGAATGTACATGGAGAAAGGGGCACCCAGTTATGAAGAGAGAAGATGACCAAGCATGTTGACTATGCTTGAACCTTGTTAACAGCAAACAGCTCGACTATACCTTTCCTTGTAAAATAATGGGTGGTCTATGAAACAGATGGTGAGCTGATGTTACATAGTCTGCCCAGAAGAAGGCTCATCAACATTTGTAAAATATGATTTTTTTTTTCTGATTGAGAGATTTTCCCTTTGCATAATTGGAGGTCAGGATGCTGATGGCTTTTAATGCACTAAACTTTCACTGTAAACGTAATAGGAAGAGTTCAAATGAAGCCAATTGTTTATTACATGGAAACATAGAAACATAGAAAATAGGTGCAGGAGGAGGCCATTCGGCCCTTCGAGCCAGCACCACCATGCATTGTGATCATGGCTGATTGTCCCCTATCAATAACCCGTGCCTGCCTTCTCCCCATATCCCTTGACTCCACTAGCCCCTAGAGCTCTATCTAACTGTCTCTTAAATCCATCCAGTGACTTGGCCTCCACTGCCCTCTGTGGCAGGGAATTCCACAAATTCACAACTCTCTGGGTGAAAACCTTTTTTTCTCACCTCAGCCTTCAGTGGCCTCCCCTTTATTCTAAGAACTATTCTCATGTGTTGAACTATTCAACACAGACTAGAGAACAAATTGGCTTTTGACTCTATATGACCGAGCAGTAACAAACAAGCGACTAGTTACACTCCCGATCTTTCATGAGCTTTGATACAGACTGTATGTCATAACATGCCTTCCTTCATGTTTGTCGATGAAAAGTTGACTCTACCTGACTCAGTCCAAAACTACAAGAGCTGCATTTAACTTTGGCAGGTGAAGTGGATATTTGATAGAAAGTATAATTGACTTCCTCCAATTTGTGGAAAGTTAAAATCTGTCTTGTAAACAGCTGTTGGAAGCGGAAACACCAACTGGGTAGAACTTAGATGCCACTAAGAGCAACGTACGTGTGGGTAGGTGCGGCAGGACCTGATGTTGTCGTTGAATCCCATCCAGCGCTGGTAGTCGGGATACTCCCCCCTGTTCAGGACATACTGGTACCCCATGTAGTTGGGTCTCTCGTACGCCACCCACCAGTCACTGTCCACACGGATGGAGTTACAGCGGCTGAAGTAAGAGGACAGGTCGGCACAGTCGGTGCTGCACTCATAGTGCCGACCCTGGAAGTTCTTGTCCTCGTAGAAGATGATCTGTGGACGACAAACAGGATTATCAATAATTTCTCAGTGAGACGCATAGACAACAACACCTGATGCACCATACAAACTCCGAGTTCTCCTCACCTTTCCCATTTTGTGCTCTCCAGTGAACTTGCTAGCTGACTGAATGTATCACGCTCACACACTGCTTAGTATTTATATGGGTGGCAGAAAGGCCTCTCCAGGCAGCGTTTTTGTTATTCTAATGACTTACAATATTATAAAGTCAGCATTAATGCAACAAAACGCATGACACAAAGTCTCATTGCAAAAGAAAGTACCTATGTATCTTTAGCCTCATTTTGCCTCCATGTCATTTTAATTGTGTGACCACAGAAACCATGCATTAGAGCCCATTGTGCTCCTTAAAGCCTGCTTTCACTGCAGTTCTCGAAGAAGCCCTAAGCACAAAGGACCCATTTCTGACAGGTTGATACAATGGCACAGATATATTTCAAAATAGGTCAGGGTAAATAGCCAGATAAAGTGACTTTCAATACAACATTGTACATTTAGCTGGGGGTGTTTAGATTTCATCATACATATACCATTATTATTTGCTGACGTTGCTAGCACAGTGTCAGTGGTGTTCATTAACGCTGAATATACAAAATGCCAGTGCTTTGTCTGTCTGCCTTTTGTTGCTCCAATTCTCAGATCAGCTGAATGTATATCACAATGGGACAAACGCAGTCAAATGATGCCAGATGGTAGGAAAGACTTTGTTAAGCTGGAAAGGCTACAGAGAAGATTTACAAATATGTTGCCAGGACTAGGGGGTCTGAGCTACCGGGAGAGGTTGAGTAGGCTGGGACTCTATTCCTTTGAGCGCAGGAGGATGAGGGGTGATCTTATAGAGCTGTATAAAATCATGAGAGGAATAGAGCGGGTAGATTCTCTTGCCCGGAGTAGGTGAAGCGAGGACCAGAGGACATAGGTTTCAGGTGAAGGGGAAAAGATTTAATAGGAATATGAGGGGTAACCTTTTTCACACAAAGGGTGGTGGGTGTATGGAACAAGCTGCCAGAGGAGGTAGTTGAGGCTGGGATTATCCCAACATTTTAGAAACGGTTAGACAGGTACATGGATAGGACAGGTTTGGAGCGATATGGACCAAATGTGGGCAGGTGGGACTAGTGTAGCTGGGACATGTTGGCCAGTTTGGGCAAGTTGGGGGCGACAGGCCTTTGTCCACATGGTATCACTACATGACTCTGTGACTCTAGTGTCTGGTACCAAGAAGCAGCTAACTGCACTGAACGCAGAAAAGCTTATGGTAGCAGACATCTCCCTGGTTGTACTACTGACGATTAGCATTACCTATTGTGATGCATCCTGGTTGGATGCTCCTGACATTACATCCGCAGAGGTTGGTAAGACTCATTGGAGACATGCCAAATTTCCTTATTCTTCGAAGGAAAAAGAGGTGATGGTGCGTTTTCTATACCCTGCCATCAACATAGTTATAACCATATAACCATATACCAAATACAGCACGGAAACAGGCCTTCTCGGCCCTTTCAGTCCGTGCCGACCATTCATTTTCCCCTAGTCCCATCTACCTGCACTCAGACCATACCCCTCCATTCCCTTCCCGTCCATATACCTATCCACTTTACTTTTAAATGTTAAAATCGATCCTGCCTCCACCACTTCTGCTGGAAGATCATTCCACACAGCCACCACTCTCTGAGTAAAGAAATTCCCCCTCATGTTACCCCTAAACTTCTGTTCCTTAATTCTCATGTCATGCCCTCTTGTTTGATTCTTTCCTACCCTCAATGGGAAAAACTTATCCACGTCAACCTAGTTGCACCAGGACAAACTGTGATGATATTTATACTGAGGAACTCGACGCTATTAACTATCTCCATGGCGGCACCAGTGATGTAATATGGAGTGTGTACAGCATCCCACTTTGTGAAGTCGATGACAAGCAGCAAAGGTTATTACATTGACACCATGTCACTCATCTCTCTGTCTCCTTCCTGTACTCTGTCTTATTCTTGTGTCTTAGAGTCAATGAGTCATAGCGTGGAAACAGGCCCCTCGGCCCAACTTGCCCACACTGGCCAGCATGTCCCAGCTACACTAGTCCCTCCTGCCCGCGTTTGGTCCATATCCCTCCAAACCTATCCTATCCATGTAGCTGATTAACTGTTTCTTAAAGGTTCCGTAAACCTATGTACTCTGGTCCTTGATTCCTCTACTCTGGGACAGAGACTCTGTGCATCTACCCAATTTATTCCTTTCATTCCCACACCCCAAGGAATAGAGGCCCAGCCTACTCAACCTCTCCCTATAACTCACACCCTCTAGTCCTGGCAATATCCTAGTAAATCTTCTCTGTACCCTTTCCAGCTTGACAACATCTTTCGTATAACGTCATGCCTAGAACTGAACACAATACTCTAAATGTGGTCTACCAACACCTCATACAACTGCACATGACCTCCCAACTTCTATACTACCAGAGGCTTTGGGCTTAGAATGCTTCCCTGTGTAGCATTGGTGTTGAGAATTATCATGGGCAATGTTTGTTCACTGGGTCAGGAAGTCGAGGAACCCACTGCAGAGAGGAGTGCTGAGATATAGGTCCAGGTATAGTTTAATTTAGTTTAGAAAAACAGCGTGTAAACAGGACATTCATCCCCCTGATTTGCTCCGACCAGTGATCACTCGTTCACTCCAGCTCTTTCATACACATTAGGGACAATTTACAGAAGCCAATTAATAGGAAAGTTACAACATTTTGAGATTTAAAAAATCAAGCTTGTAATTTATCCCATCAGATAAAGCATAAAAATAAGTTTAATTTGATACCTAATTCACTTTCATATCTTCAGTATGAAAAAAGTTATGGTCATTTTCACACTCGGAAATTAGCATCTCGTTCCCTATTGCTTTTCCATTAATTAACACAAAAGTTGTGATCGAGGACAGTCAAAAGCCCATACTCTTCTTACAAATTAAGAGAACTGAATGAAATTATAGTTATTATAGATTGAAGCATTCTGAAACAAATATAAAACATCTTCCTTGGATGACCTGAAATTAAAGCATATAATTAGTTACTTAATGAGTAAAGTTAAACGTTAAAACAAACAGTAAATACCCAACCAAAAATTAATATTCATAGTTTAATCAAATCAATTAAATTCATCTAATCAATTAAATTAATCTAAATTCAATTACTAGATCTAAACATCTATCCATTTCTTAAGAAAATGCTAATGTTTTTTCAAAGTATCCAAATAACAAATAACAAACTGATCCCATTCATAATATAACATTATTTTTAAATCTCACTTTGTCATGAATTTATATGCCAAATGGAAGGAATTGAATGTTTAATTCCCATATATTAATCCAGAAACATCCACTCTCAGGATAATCAAAATCATTATTTTTGCACAATACATCTAAATAAAACTGTACTGTGGATATTTAGTATGAAAATATTGATCGTGGATGGACAATAACACAACATAAAGATGGTTTAGATGGTCTTATGACATGATTGTGGAAAACAAAATATGAATTTGATTATCTTGAGAGTGGATGTTTCTGGAATGTGATCGATTGGAATGTGGCTGCTGCCCTAATTTAAGCCCCTATTGGCAGGCAAGACACAGCCAATTCATATCAGGGCCTAAATAACATTTTCATATCATAAGATTAAAATGACTTCACACCAAAAAAACAAGATAATGTGTTAAATAAATGACATACATTTTGTTTTGTCCTGCATTTGCCATCCGTGAGGTTGAAGGTGTTGAAGGCGTTAGAAGTTGCGTTCAACTTGAATCCAGCAATGCAATCGACCAGCAACTTTTTTTTAAAAATGGGAACTGAAGCGCAGAACAAATTTTCTTCATCAGCTTGCAGCCCAAGGAAATCCCTCTCCGACAACCAATACAAACCTATATTTTAATCCTGACACCCCCCCCCCCCCCCCCCACAAGGCCTCCAGAATAGCATGCACAGGCAGCAGGCAGATGGAGTGCCACTGATGGTAGGTTTTGTAACAACGTTACAAATCTTACAAAACCTGCACATCTTTGCAGTGTGGGAGAAAACCAGAGCACCAAAAGGAAAAAAAACGTGGTCACAAGGAGAACTAATAAACTCCGTACGGACAGCACCCAATGTCAGGATCAAACTGGAGTGTCTGGCTTTGTGAGGCAGCAGCCCCACCACTGCGCCACTATGCCCGGGATGAGTTTGTGTGAATTATAGTATTGCAGTTGGATCTATGGCTAAGTAGGAGTAGACCTAGACCTAAGTAGGAGGGGGAGGGGGAGGGGGAGGGGGAGGGGGAGGAGGAGGAGGAGGAGGAGGAGGAGGAGGAGGAGGAGGAGGAGGAGGAGGAGGAGGAGGAGGAGGAGGAGGAGGAGGAGGAGGGGGGAGGGGGAGAAGGAGGAGCCGGCCTCTCGAAGCACTTCATGACAATGGATATCAGGGACTTTCCACCATCAACAAGGCACATCAGGCATGTGGCAGAATACTTTCCACTTGCCTGGATTAGAACAGCTCCAATAACCCTCAAGAAGCTTGATGCGATTTGGACGAGAATGTATGAGGCCTACTTCATAAGGTTGCAGATACGTTACGATCCGATACGATAGAATTTTATTTATCCCAGGAGGGAAATTGACCTGCCAACAGTCATAAAAACGCAAAATACGTGAACCATGAAATTAAAGTGACGAGTGGAAAGTCTTGGGGATGTGCAAAGATTATAGAGGGTGGGGGGTGGGGGTGGGGGGGAGGGAGTCAATCTATCCCATGACAGAAGGGGGAGGGGTTGTACAGTTTGATATCCACAGGGAAGAAGGATCTCCTGTGGCGTTCTGTGCTGCATCTTGGTGGGACCAGTCTGTTGCTCAAGGTGCTCCTCAGGTTGGCCAGTGTGTCATGGAGGGGGTGAGCTGTATTGCCCAGGGCCACCTCCCATGAATCCAACCCCACCCCCAGGATGGAGCCAGCCTTCCTGATCAGTTTGTTGATCCTATTGGCGCCCGCAGCCTTCGGCCTGCTGCCCCAGCACACGGCAGGGAAGAAGATGGCATTAGCTACCACCGATTGGTAGAACATCTGCAGCATCTTACTGCAGACGTTGAAGGAGTGGAGCCTTCTCAAATTCCAGCCGGCTCTGTCCCATCTTGTACAGGGCCTCAGCGTTCCTGACCCAGTCCAGTTTACTGTCTGGGTAAACTCCAAGGCAGTTGTACTCCCTGGTAAACTGCACATCCACACCATTGATGGAGACAGGGAACAGGGGTGTTCCTCTCCTTCTAAAGTCCTCCACTAACTCCTTAGTCTTGTCAGTGTAGAGCTGCAGGTGATTCAGCTCAAACCACTCAACAAAGTCGTTGACTACACCTCTATATTCAGCTTCCCTCTCCACACTGATGCAGCCCACAATTGCAGAGTCATCTGAAACCAAGATAGATGGTATTCTAATCTAGACAGTGAAGATGAATGTCAAGAATTACAGTGAGATCTCTATTAGCTGGGTATTAAGACCAAGGAATGGCAATTGCAGTTCAAATCAGGTAAGTGTGAGGTGTTGTATTTTGGGAAGTTCAACCATGGTGCGACTTTCAGAGTGAAGGTGAGGTCTTGACCAGTGTTGTACAGCAGAGGGATCTAGGAATACAAATGGAGGAACTCAGTGGGGCAGGCAGCATCTCTGGAGAGAGAAGGAATGAGTGACGTTTCAGGTTGATATCCTTTTTAAGATTGGTTAGGGATAAGGGAAACAATAGAGAAAGGCAATGATGTAGAGAGATAAAGACCAATGTGAAAGATATGCAAAAACATAACAATGATAAATGAAACAGGCCATTGTTAGCTGTTTGTAGGGTGAAAATGAGAAGCTAGTTGAACTTGGGTGGGGGAGGGATACAGAGAGAGGGAATGCCAGGGCTACCTGAAGTGAGAGAAATCAATATTCATACCACTGGGCTGTAAGCTGCCCAAGCGACACTTCCTCCAATTTGCGTTTAGCCTCACTCTGACAATGGAGGAGGCTGAGGACAGAAAGATCTGTGTGAGAGTGGGAAGGACAATTTTACTTTGGAATCACGTGAGTGACTACGTGAAGAAGCCCCGCCAGGTGCATGCACGTCATTACGTCGACGCATGTCGCATGGAACGTGCTGGAGAGCGCAGCTCCACCTGCGGTGAGTAGAAACCTCGCAGGTAAGTGATTTAAAAACTTTACTGCGAGTACTTAAGTTCCGTAAAGCTGGCTTGCGAGTCAGTAGGAGCCTGTGGTATGGAGAGCGTTGGAAGGAAGTCGGTTCGGAGTAAGCATAGGTCGTGCAGCGATGCGGTCCCATTGCAGTGATCGGGAAGAGAGATAAGTGCGGTAACGCGGTTCCGATACCAGTGGCCATTTTCCCCGTGATTGAACAGCCTCCAGCTGCTCCAGTGTCACAGGGCATTGAGGCCACAACTGTAGGAAAAAAGGCTAAAAGAAACTCTGTCAGGCCCGTTTTGTCTGACGGGTCTGATGAAGAGGACTCCCCTCCAGATCGTAAAAGAATGTGGAGGAGACTGGACCAAATGGAGAAAATGCTCCACACTCTCATCAGTCAGGGGTCCAAGGACCCAGAGATTCCCCAGGCAACCTCCGAAGGAGTTCCATATGAGTATGGTGCCTATCATTAGTGGGAATCTGTCTCTCCAGTGCCTTGTTTGGGTATGGATGAGGTCTCCCTGGAGCAAGACTCGGGAGTACCAGGGCAGGAGGAGCCTGAACCTGAAGCAGGTGTCCCTACATACGTGTACACACCAGACCACAAGAGCCACGCTCCGGGTGTTCCCGATGTAGTGCGCAATTTCGCTATACTGGAAGGGACTGGTGAGGCTATGGATGAGAACCTCGCTGCCAATATCAATATTTGGTTTCTCACCAACTCCATGAATCTGTTATGACAGCAGAGTTGTATAAAACACCCGTCAATTGTGCCTCGCTCAGGGTGCCCATTGTAAACTCAGCAATATGGGTACCCATGAGTGCAACGATGCGAGGGCAGGAAACGCGTTTCCAGCGTGTCCGCAAGCTGATATCAGCTGGCATCACTGCATTTGGGAAGATGACACAAGGGTCAACAATGTTTAAAACACAAAAAGACATGCCCGCATTATTCTGTAATGCTTATTTTGTAATTAACTGTATGAGGAAGATTGGCATTCGGCCAACATTACATCCAAAATTTGCAGAGCTGTGTAGAGCAAGTAATATCTAGGCACCGGACTATTTATTCGGTGAAAATTTTCTGAAACAAATCGAGGACATTGATGAAGAGTCCAAAACAATTGGCCTTATAAAACCTTTCATCCCTGCTCCAAGAAAACAAGCAGGTTGGATACGCAGGGGGTTTGATGCTGGGGCAGGGCCCAGCAGAGGGAGGCCGATGGGGCGAAAATATTATTACCCAGTACAGCCCAACATCAACCCTTATATTGGGCGAAGGAGACCTTCCAGGTCGTTTGCTGAGGTACAGGAACTTCATTCCGTCACAGATAAAACTTCTGGGGCACAACCTCCGGTTGGGGGTAGATTACAGTTGTTTTATGATGAATGGTGCTGCATAATATCTGATCGGTTCATACTAGATACTGGGTCAGGCTCTACAATAGAATTTGTGGGAGGAGTTGATCCACCTGTACAGCATATGCCTAATAGAGTCTTGGTGTTTGCTGCACAAGAAACTCATCAGGTAGAAGAAGAAATTAAAAATTTATTCCAGAAAGGGGTAATTGAAAGGACGGTTAATCATCCTCAACAATTTGTGTCCAATGTATTCCCCAGATTGAAAAAAGGTGGGGGTTGTACAGTCATTCTGGACCTCACACGCTTAAATTCCTACGTTCAGTATAGGCATTTTAAAATAGGCACCTTCAACACTGCAAAGCAGTTGTTGTCACAAGGCTGTTATATGGCTACTATAGATCTTAAAGATGCATATTATTCAGTACCAATTCATCATCATTATCGCAGGTACTTGAAATTTAATTGGATGGATCAGCTGTGGCAATTTAAAGCATTACCTAATGGGTTAACTTGAGCTCCTAGGCTGTTCACAATATTATTGAAACCAGTACTGGCATTACTGAGGGCTAAAAATCACATTATCAAGATGATATTTTAATTGTAAGCGCCACTCAGGAGACAGCTGAAGAATCGGTTTTGGCAACCACAAGCCTATTTGAAAGGCTAGGGTTTCTGGTCCATCCAACAAAATCTAAGTTACAGCCATCCCAGACAATTGATTATTTGGAGTTTGTCATTAATTCAGTTGATATGTCAGTAACTTTGCCAACAGTTAAGGTTGTGGATTTTACAAATGGTTGTACTTCCCTAGCTGAGAAAACATATCCCTCCATCTGAGAAGTAGCCAGGGTTATTGGTAAATTGGTAGCAGCGTTTCCTGCTGTAGAGTTTGAACCTCTGCACTATCAAAGTCTGCAACGAGCCAGAGAACAAGCACTAACAAAGCGTGCAGGTCATTTTGATAGGTCCATGCAGTTACCAACTACAGCCTTAGCTGAATTGCAATGGTGGATTATCAATGTTGCACAAGCTACTAAAAATATTTTGGTTCAGCAACCTTCAGTGGTTTTACAGACTGATGTGAGCGCTCTCGGATGGGGCGCTATGGCTGTGGTGGGAAATGGAGTGTCCAAGAGGATTTAATTCTCCAAACGCATGGTATAAATTATTTGGAGTTATTGGGGGCATTTTATGGATTAAAAGCTTTTTGTTCCGCAATGATTAATTCACACATTCAACTCCAGGTGGACAATACCACAGCTGTGGCATATATCAATCACATGGGAGGTGTAAGGTCAGTCTCATGTGATAATCTGGCTAACCTCATGTGGCACTGGTGTATCTCCAGGAACATCTGGGTCTCAGCTATCTACCTACCAGGGAGAGATAATGTGGTGGCAGACAACAGGTCATGAAAGTTCAATGACAATATAGAATGGATGTTAAATCCAGAAGTTTTTAAAAAGATTGTCAGCCGCTATGGGTTACCAGATATTGATCTGTTCGGATCCAAATTAAATCACCAGTTGCCTAAATATGTTTCACGGTAGCCAGATCCAGGAGCAGTAGCGGTGGATGCATTCTCGCTACATTGGGGACGTACATTCTTCTATGCTTTCCCCTCATTCTGCCTGATTAGGCAATGTCTCACCAAAATAGAGCAGGACTCTGCCACAGGCATTTTGGTGGTTCCAGACTGACCTACACAGCCATGGTTCCCATTTGTACTCAGAATGATGACTCAGCCATTCATAACGATCCCCAACTGCAGTAATTTGTTGGTACATCCAGTAACAGGAGAAAGTCATCCGTTACATGACCGTATTAATTTGTTAATTTGCAGGTTCTGACCAGACCGTTACAAGGGCTTGGACTGTTGGATAGGACCATGGATGTCATAACTGCAGTTTGGAGAGATAGCACTAAGAAACAATATATGTTTCATATAAAGAAATGGGAAATGTTTTGTGCACAGTCAGATATATCTCATCATACTGCAAGCATACCGGATGTGTTGGAGTTCCTTGCTATGTTGCATTTTGATCAGCACCTCAGTTATAGTGCCATTAATAGTGCTCGGAGTGCTTTGTCCTCCTACTTAGGACATTTTTCAGAACGACAATCTATCGGGTCTCATCCATTAGTATCCCGATTTATGCGAGGAATGTTTAATAAAAATCTTCCCAAGCCTAGATATGCAGAAATCTGGGATGTCAGTATAGTTCTCACACTGCTTCGGCAATGGGCTCCAATTACGTCACTATCTTTTCAGAAGTTAACACTTAAAGTGGTTATGGTCATGGTGTTAGTATCAGCACAACGAGTACAAACATTGCAAATGTTCCAATTAGATTGTATGCATTTGTCTGTAGATAAAATTACTTTTTATGTCTATGATCTAATCAAGCAAAGCAGGCCAGGAATGGCTGGTACCAAGGTAATCTTTAAAGCATACCCTGTAGACCAAGAATTATGTGTGGTTAAGCATCTCAGTCAATATATTGAAGTAACTAAGAGTCTCAGAGGTTCTGAGACAGCAATGCTCATTACCCACAAAAAAACATATAAAAAAGTGTCAGCACAAACCATTTCTAGATGGTTAAACCAGGTTCTGGATTACGTTGGAGTGGACACTCATGTGTTTAAATCTCACTCCAGCAGGGCGGCATCAACATCCGCGGCGAAGGCGCAGGACATGCCTCTCGACCAAATATTCGAGGCCGCAGGTTGGTCTAAAGAAGGAACTTTCTCTAAGTTCTATGATAAACCTGTTGTTACAGTGCCAGGGTTTGGGCATGCTGTGTTGGATTTGGTTTAATTTGGGTCACTTTGCTTTTATATCATGCCTTTGTAATTTCCCCCTGGGATAGAGGGGTTTTTACTTTATTTTGTTATCTTTATTATCATTATTAAACTAGTTATTGAATTATTTGAAATATATTATTTATTTACTACTTGTGTCAATTGAAGCAGTGTGTCGTATGGAGTGCATCTACGGCATGAAATCACAGAGCTTTGAAATCTTCACGTAGTCACTCACGTGACTCCGAAGTAAGATAGTAAGATTAAATGAGAACTTACCAGTTCAAAGTTTGATCCTTATTTTATGAGGAGTTACGATGAGGGATTACGGGCCCTCATAATCAAAAGGATCATCTGGTAGTTCTAGTCTTCTGAAAGCCATACTATCTTACTTCGGCTATCGGATTTCTGTGTTTTCACGCCACTGCTTTGAAGTATGATGCGCATGCACCTGATGGGGCTTCTTCACGTAATCCCTCATCGTAACTCCTCATAAAATATGGATCAAACTTCGAACTGGTAAGTTATCGTATAATCTTACTATTAAAGTGTTCAGTAACCAGGAGATCAGGTTTGTTCAGGCAGCTGAGCAAAGGTGTTCCGTGAAATGATTGTCCAGTTTGCGTTTGGTCTCGTCGATGTATAAGACTCCACATTTGAACTACAGAGACAGTAGATGAGGCTGGAGGAGGTGCAAGTGAACCTCTGCCTAACCTGAAAAGACTGTAGGGGTCTCTGGACAGAGTCGAGGGAGGAGTTATAGGGACTGGTGTTGCACCTTCTGCGGTTGCAGGGGAAGGTACCTGGGGAGGGGGTGAGTTGGGTGGGAAGGGATGAGTTAACCAGGGAGTTGCTGGGGGAACCGTCTCTGCAGAAGGCGGAAAGGAGTGGAGATGGGAAAATATTGCTAGTGGTGGGTTCCCGTTGGAGGTGGCAGGAAATGTCAGAGGAATGTGTTGTATTTGATGGCTGATGGGGTGGAAGGCAAGGACTAGGGGGACTGTCTTTGTGGTGACTGGGGGGAGGGGGAGCAAGGGCGGAGCTGCGGGGTACCGAAGAGACACAAGTGAGGGCCTCATCTATGTTGGGAAAGGGGAATCCCCATTCCCTAAAGAATGA
This sequence comes from Raja brachyura, assembly GCA_963514005.1. The sequence continues at coordinate 90,984,214 of OY740787.1, read as the reverse complement.
AGACATCTCGGATGTCCTGGTATAGACCACCTCATGTTGGATGCAGATCGGCGTAGACGGAGGAATTGTAGGGGATAGAGTCTTTACAAGAGGCAGGATGGGAAGATGTGTAGTCGAGATGGTCGTGGGAGTCAGTGGGTTTGTAATAGCCAGTGAATAGCTTATTTCCTGTAGTGTTGACTGTGAGATCAAGAAAGGGGAGGGAGGTGTCGGAGATGTTCCAATAAATTTGAGCGCAGGATGGAAATTAGTCGTGAAGTTGATGAAGTCAGTGAGTTCTGCATGGGTGCAGGAGGCAGCACCAATGCAGTCATCAATGTCACGGAGATAGAGTTCGGGGATAGGGCCAGTGTACACTTGGAACAGGGGTTGTTCAATGTACCCTACAAAGAGGGAGGCAGAGCTGGGGCCCATGTGGGTGCCCATAGCTACGCCTTGGACTTGGAGGAAGAGGGAGGATTCCTTGCATAAATTCCCTTGATTGTCCATGAATGATCCTATGCTCTCTTCAGTTACCCTCCTGATTTCAATGTACAGGTACATGTAAAATGCCTCGGGATTTTTTTTACTCCTACCTGCCAAGGACATATCATGACATCTTTTGGCTGTCCTAAATCCCTGCTTGACCTATTTCCTGCTTTCTTTATATTCCTCAAATTGATTTCATTTTCCTAAACGCTACTAATGCTTCATTTAGATAGACACAAAATGCTGGAGTAACTCAGCGGGTCAGGCAGCATCTCTGGAGAAAAGGGTTGGTGACGTTTCGGGTCGAGACCCTTCATCAGACATCAAACCCTTAGTCCGACGAATAGTTTCAACCTGTAACCACATCTTCGGTGTAAACCCGCATCTACAGTCCCTACCTACTCATTTTGAAATGCTTTCTTTTCCTTTTTGGCCATATTTACAACCTGTCTCATCTCATTCTCTTTTCTTCTTACTGTAACATTCCCAGAACTGAAGTCTGATCAGCTGGTCTTTAAATTACTCCCTTTAGTCAGATGTGGACTTACCCAACAACAACTGCTCCCAGTTTACTCTCCATAGCTCTTACCTAATAATGTTGTAATTTGCCCCCCTCCAGTCCAGTGCTTTGCCTCAAGTCCAGAGTTATCCTTATTCATAACGGTCTTAAAACGGAAGATGTGGCCGGTAGTGGGATCCCGTTGGAGGTGGCCAAAGTGTTGGAGGATTAAATGCTCAACACTTTCGCCACCTCCGCAATGGGATCCCACTAGTGGCCACATCTTCCCTTCTCCACCCCTCTGCGCTTTCCGCAGAGACCGTTCTCTGCAACTCTATGGTCAACTCGTGCCTACCCACGAAAATCACCCCCTCCCCAGGTACTTTCCCCTGCAACTGCAGGAGATGCAACATCTGTTCCTGTACCTACCACCCTTGACTCTATCCAAGGACACTGACAGTCTTTTCAGGTGAGGCAGAGATTCACTTGCACCTCCTCCAACCTCATCTACTGTTTCCGCTGTTCCAGGTGTCAACTTCTGTACATCGCCGAGACCAAGTACAGGCTTGGCGATCGCTTCGCCCAACACCTCCGCTTAGTCCGCCTTAACCTACCTGATCTCCCGGTGGCTCAGCACTTCAACTCCCCCTCCCATTCCCAATCTAACCTTTCTGTCCTGAGCCTCCTCCATTGTCAGAGTGAGACCCAGCGCAAATTGGAGGAACAGCACCACATATTTTGCTTGGGCAGCTTACACCCCAGCGATATGAACATTGACTTCTCTAACGTCAGATAGCCCTTGCTTTCCCTCTCTCTCCATCCTCTCCCCTTCCCAGTTCTCCCACCAGTCTTACTGTCTCCGACTACATTCAATCTCTGTCCCGCCCCCTCCCCTGACATGCCTGAAAAAGCGTCTCAACCCGAAATGTCACCCATTCCTTCTCTCCAGAGACGCTGCCTGTTACTCCAGCTTTTTCTGTCAGTTTGCAGTTCCCGGTTTCTTCATATTAGTTGGAGTTGCCTCTGGTGCTCTTTTGAGAAGGGCAGCAGAATGCAACCTTTATCCTGCATTTATCCATTGTTGGATTGGCATATTTGCTTGATGCTTGCAAAGGCCAAATCAAGATTGCCCCAATAACTGTAAGGCTGACACAAATCAATTTAATCTGCAAATTAATTTGTGTTAATCTGCAAATTGTTTATTATTGGCCTGTATTAAAACCTCATAGCAATGTAGTCTGAAGAAGTGTCATGACCCAAAATGTTACCTATTCCTTTTCTCCAGAGATGCTGTCTGACCCACAGTCACTCCAGCTCTTTGTGTCTATTTTTGGTTTAAAGCAGCATCTGCAGTTACTTCCCACACAAACAATGTTTTGTCCATTTTTACTGAAATGATCTGATAAAGATCACATTACATTGTACTTGACAAAAAGGCAAGAGGGTAACTGCAGTATCTTCCTGCTATATTGTAAATACCTTGGTGTACGATGACACTTCACAGCCCTGTAATACTCGTTTGTGTGTTCCAACATAAGTGCTTGATATTCAGAATAATACCAGGAATTTTGCTTAAAATATATTCCAGCAGTGTTCACTGAGATATTTTCTCCTACCATTCACATTTTCAGACTAATATCCCTCAATACCAAAGAGACATTAATAAACCCGTAGGTAGTCAAAAATGCTGGAGAAACTCAGCGGATGAGGCAGCATCTATGGGGCGAAGGAATAGGTGATGTTTCGGGTCGATACCCTTCTTCAGACTCTTATTTCTTCGAGGATGCTGCCTCTCCCGCTGAGCTTCTCCAGCATTTTTGTCTACCTTCGATTTTTCCAGCATCTGCAGTTCCTTCTTAATAAAGCCTTAAATAATTTCCTTGTATTATTTTCTACGCTTTTCTAAACATTTTCTTATTTTCTTGGAGAATTAAAATATCAATGGACGTGACCAGAGTTTATTTATTTGTTACACAATATGGGTTGTTTTACCATCTTAAATTATCAATTGCTCCTTCTTACAGCTGATACATTAATTTGTAAATCTCATTCATTGAATTCATGATTCCAAATTCCTTCAGGTTTTCAGGGATTCTGGTTTGAGGTTTGCAGAAAGAACCAGCCTAGAATTAGCAATGTTACAACATTTTGAGATTTTAAAAATCAAGTCTGCAATTTATCCCATGAGATAAAGCATAAAAAGAAGTTTAATTTGACACCTAATTCATTTTCATATCTTCAGTATTAAGAAAGTTATGGCCATTTTCATACTCGGAAATTAGCATCTTGTTCCCCATTGCCTTTCAATTGACTTAACTCAAAAGCTGTGATCTGGATCAGTTAAAAGCCCATAACTTTCTTAAAAATTAAGAGAACTCAATGAAATTTTCAGTTATTATAGATTGAAGCATTCTGAAATAAATATGAAACAATCTTACTTGGATGACCTGAAATTAAAGCATATAATTAGTTAGTTATCTAATTGTAGCTAATTACAAAATTCAAATAGTAGATCTAAACATCTATCCATTTCTTAAGAAAAGATAAACTTTTTAAAAATTGCCTAAGTGTCCAAATAACATTCACACAATAATCCACAATATAACATAATTTTTAAATCTCATTTTCATGAATTTCTGGGCCAAATAGAAGGAATTTAGTGTTTAATGCCTGTAAATTAATGGCCATTTAAATGAACTAGCGAGTGGGTTTTAGTGGAATGCGGTGGATTGGAACGTTGCGGTTAGCGGTGAAGTCGGGAGTAAAAATACTGTTTGTTCATACATTTTTTTGGACCCCATTTCGCAACATGAAAATATTATTAAAGCCTCCCGAAAAACCAACTTTTAATATAAAAATGAACTATTTACCTTTTTTTCTCCCCTACGCAAAATCCTTCCGGTTGTCAGTTCTCACGGCTTTTGAAGGTGATTTTTAAATTACTCTAGTTAACAAATAATTTAGAGTAATTTAAAAATACCTTCATTCATGAAATGTCGGAGCGATTTTTCTTCCGCAACGAAATTGCCCGACATCGATTTTTCCTGCCTGTGGAAAAACGGCACTTTAAGCCCGCCCCCCTCTGAAAAGCGCCAAAGTCGCGCACACGGGGAGCGGCAGAACTGCAGCGCCGCTCAAGGTAAGTTTTGTAACATACCTACTAGAATACTTGAGCTTCGTTAGGAATTCCAATGTATCCAAATGTACCAAGTCCTGTTCAACCATTGGCTTTGGTACCACCACCAGGGGCGCTGGGGAGATGGCAGCCCTGCCGGCAGTCTGTTCGTTTTTTTTCATCTTTTTGTTATTTTTAGTATTTGTTAAAAGTTTGATTTAATGTACTTCGGTTTGTTTTATGTGGGGGAGGGGGGGAAGGGGGATCAGGGGAAACTTTTTTTTTCAGGTCCTTACCTTCCCGGAGATGTGATTATTTTTTGGATCACATTCTCCGGGCTCTGCGGCCTACCATCGCTGGAGCTGGAAGCCTCCTCGGACTGTCGTGAGCCCCACCGCGGGGCGTGGACTAAATATCGGAGTGGATCCCTTGCCTGGGACCGCTCCCACCATGGCCTGCGGACTTACCATCAAGGGCTTGCAGTCTCGGGAGAGGCTAGTTGGGAGCTCAACCAGCCCCGACGTGAGGTTTGATCGCCCGGCACGGGGAGCTGACATCCCCCCGATGTGGGAGCTGAACGCCTCGACGAGGAGGGCCCGAACGCCACCGGCTACGGGAGTCAAGATTGTCCCGTTAACGGGGGCTCGAGGCCCCCAACTGAGGAAGGACACAAGGGAAGGACTTGAACTTTATTTCGCCTTTCATCACAGTGAGGAATGTGTAGGAGTCACTGTGGTGGATGTTCATGTTAAAATGTGTTTTTGAGTGATCTGTTGCATTTAATTATATGACTGACCTGGCCAGTGAAATTCCTCGTATGTTGCAAAACATACTTGGCGAATAAAATCTAATTCTGATTCTGACTCTGATTCTACTGACAGAACATAGCTTCTACACAGCTTGGCCCAACTATAACAAGCCTGTCCTTGCTTTACCATTTATTCCTTTGTCCTCCTGATCCATGTAAACTGATTTTTTCCACTATACTTCAAGGATATTTGACCTCTTGCAACACTGTTGTCTTTAGCATCCTAGATTTTTGCCATGCCGATATTGGCATCTTAGATTTGAGATTTTGCTCCCTAAATCTATTGACCTCCATTTCTCTATATTCTCTTAAACAGTTTTATACAGCCTTTGCCAAAGTTTTCATCAACTGGACTAATATATTATCATAAGGACACAGAGTACTGGGGTAATTCAGCGGACCAGGCTCTGGAGAACATGGAGAGATTATGTTTTGGTCCTTTTTGTGCAGTGACCAGCATCTGCAGTTCCTTGTTTCTATAATATATTTTACTTCAGAGTCACGTGAGTGATTCTGTGAAGAACCCCGCCAGTCGGCATGCGCGTCATTACAAGCGCAGCGACCGGCTGGGAGGAGCAGCGTTTCTCCAGCGGTAAGTTTTAAAAGCCTCAGGTAAGTGTCAAACTTGTTGGAGGTTGGCTTTCTGCACTTGTTACAGGAGGGCAAGTTCAAGCATAAAGAAATCGGTAGCAGGAACGCGAGCCGTAGCAAAAGTGTCCAATGCCCGCGGGAGTGCGGGTAGCGGGCGGCCGCCTAGCTCACCTACAGAGTCTCTAGTAGTGAGACCAGTGACTACAGACTTGGTGTCGGAGAGCGCCGAGGCTACGCCGGAGGGGCATAAGGCCACTCGAAAGTCTGTCTGGCCGATAGACTCGGACGAGTCTCGTCGGGAGGGTTCTTCCTCAAGAATAGATACCGTAGAACGGGTATCCAGGATGGTGCTCCTGTTGGAGAGGATGCTCCATCAAGATCGCCGGCCTCTTAAGAGCCCGTGCCAGCAGCACCTACTGGGCTGCCTAGTATCTCCCTCTTGGAGGAGGAGCGTACACTGAGTCAGTATGATTCTGACGCCGACTAGCATTGGGATTAGCGTTGGAGGCTGCCCCACAGGAGGAAGGGCAACAGCCAGAGGTCCCTTTCCAGGTTTGCCATCCCAATAGACTCTGGAGAGCCACTGGGGGAAGAGCTGGCTGCCAGTATAAATTACTTGGCCTCACACCAGCTTCAGGAACTGGCGATGGATACAACGGCTAAAAAATATGATCCCCCCAGAAAATTGTATCCTGCTCAAAATGACGGCTGTCTACCATGCCATTTGGGGCCATATGGGACTAGGCATCCAAGCGCAGTTGAAACTGCAACGGGTGCTGAAACTGCTCGCAGCCGGCATTACGGCTTTTGGTAGGTCGGTGGATGGTGGGCTCCTGACTGAGGTTCAGCAGGATGCCCTAGCTCTCATGTGCAATGTGCACTTTGAAATTAACTGCCTTAGAAAGAGTGCCATCCACCCTACCATTAACCCAAGGTTCGCTGACCTGTGTAAGCCTAGCAACATCCAGCGGCCGAACTTATTGTTCGGGGAAGACCTCGCAAAGAGGGTAAAGGAGCTAGATGAAGAGGCAAAAAACGTCAGGCTCATCAAGGCACCAGTGACCAGCAGAACCCTTTGGCGACAGTACCCTTACAAACGGTTTGCTGAAACCCGGTCCGGACAAGGACCAAGCCGGCCATTCAATGTGCGCAGCTGGAGCACTCCAGCAGGAGTACGGGCAAACATGCCTTTTCCATCCAGAGCCAGGGGACACAGAACTCCACCAGTAACCATGGAGGTAGGTGGGTCTGGTTCTTGTCGAAACATTGAGTGAGAATTAACTACAAGTTGGGGGGGAGGTTACACAGGTTTCCCAAAGAAATAACATCAAACGTGTTTATACTGCAGAGTATACAAGGGTTTCAAATTGAATTTATTCCCAACCTGTGTCCACCCACGCAGCATAAGCCAGAGCGGGCACTCATTTTATCACAACGGGAGAATTTGGAGATTCATGCTGAAATAGCAAAATTATGTTTTAAAGGTGTAACTGAGAAGACAGTTTATCAAACTCATCAATTCATATCTAACGTGTTTCCTAGAGCAAAGAAAGATGGTGGGTGTCAGATTATTTTGGACCTGACAGGAGTTAATCCGTTTGTGCAATATAATCATTTTAAAATGGAAACGTTTGCTACTGCCAAGCAATTGTTTTCCAGAGGGTGTTATATGGCATGTATAGATCTTCAAGATGCATATTATTCAGTGCCTGTGTATAAAGAGTATTGGAGATATTTGAAATTTAGCTGGATGGGGCAAATATGATCAAGTCGAAGTCAAGTCAAAAGTCAAGTCAAGTCAAATAACATCTCATTAACAGTTAAGAGAGTGCAGCAACGGTTGCACTTTCTGCGGCGGATGAGAAGAGCTCACCTCCCCATCCCATCCTCACCACATTCTACAGGGGCACCATAGAGAGTATTTTGACCAGCTGTATTTCTGTCTGGTTTGGGGACTGTAAAGCCTCCGACTGGAAGTCCGTGCAGAGAGTGGTGAGGACAGCGGAAAAAATCATCGGACCTCTCTCTCCTCAATCGGGGATATTGCGACCAAACGTTGCGTGTCTAAGGCCAGCAGTATTATAAAAGACCCCACACATCTCCATCACGGACTGTTCAGTCTGCTGCCCTCGGGCAAAAGATATCATAGCATAAGGAGCAGAACATCAAGGTTCTGCAACAGCTTCTTCCCACGAGCCATCAGACTCCTGAATGCCATGTAATGGGCTGCCACCATTGTCTATTTATCCTTTTATCCTTTGTATCCATTTTATCCATGTTTATCCTTCTGTTAATTATCGTGTTGCACAGGGAGTCAAATGCAACGGAATTTTGTTTGGAATTGCATATATCGATGTATTTCTAAATGACAATAAAGTTTGTTTGACTGTTTGACTTGACTTTGACTATGGCAGGGTTAACCTCAGCCCCTCGTTTATTAACAAAGCTGCTAAAACCAGTACTAGGGTTACTACGGTCACAGGGCCATATTGTAATGGCTTATTTGGATGACACCTTAATAATTGGAAACACCTTTGTGGCAGCCGAATTAGCAGTTTCAGCTATTAGACTCATGGTTGAGAGGTTGGGGTTCATTATCCACCCAGCTAAATCCAAATTGATGCCGGTTAACACAATTGACTATTTGGGATTCACAGTTGATTCAAATCACATGTGTGTGACTCTGCCCAAGGTCAATGGATTAGATTTAATTGAAGGCTGTATCATGCTCTTGGGGGAACAATCACCTGCAATTAAACAGTTGGCCAGCTTAATTGGTAAATTGGTAGCTGCCTTTCCAGCTGTGCAATATGGACCTTTGCATTACCAACATTTACAGAGGGCAAAGGTACAGGCATTTAGAATACATGCAGATCATTTCAATCGGCCCATGCACTTACCATCTGAAGCCATTACTGAAGTACAGTGGTGGATTTAAAACATTTCAAATTGTTCCAGCATAAATTTTGATCAAAACACCTTCAGTTGTTTTGCAGACTACTGTTAGTGCTCTAGGTTGGGGTGCTACTGATACCAGGTCTAGCTGTGGAGGCAGATGGAATATGCCTGAGGCATTTATTCTCCAAGCACATGGAATTAATTATTTAGAGCTTTTAGGAGCATTTTATGGGCTCGAAGCTTACTGTACCACTAAGCATCACTTACATGTTCAGCTTCAGATTGACAACACCACGGCAGTGGTGTATATTAATCATATGGGTGGAATCAAGTCAAAATCTTGTGACGGATTGGCTAACCTTATTTGGCACTGGTGCATTAAAAAGAATATTTGGATTTCAGCTGTCTACTTGCCAGGCAGATTCAATATGGTGGCAGACACCAGGTCATGCAAATTCAACGACAACACTGAGTGGATGTTGAATCATGATATTTAATGAAATTGTTCTCCAGTATGGGATGACATGTATCTATTTGTTGGCATCCAGACTTAATCACCAGGTGGGAACCAGATCCAAGGCAGTTGCAGTGAATACATTCTCATTGCACTGGGGCAGAATGTTTTTATATGCATTTCCCCCCTTCTGCCTCTTCAGTCGGTGCTCGACTAAGATCAAGCAGGACTCCGCTTCAGGGGTTTTGGTGGCACCCGACTGGCCAACACAGCCATGATTCCCTCTGATTTTGTGTATTATTACACAGCCTATTATGGTGGTTCCAAAATGTCATAATCTATTGGTGCACCCTGTGACTGGAGGACAACACCCGTTGTATGATCATCTAAATTTGTTGATCCAATTTGACTGTGGATGTCATCACAGCATCCTGAAGGGATAGTACAAAAAGGCAGTACATCTCTCATGTCAGGAAATGGGAGGAGTTTTGTTTACAGGGGAACATTACATACCACACAGCCTCCATTTCAGATGTGCTCGAATTCCTGTCCAAGTTACATCTCGATGAAGGGTTGAGCTATCAACAGTGCCAGGAGTGCCTTGTCCTCGTACCTATGCTGGGGGTTAGAACTTCAGTCTGTAGGATCTCATCCGTTAATCTCCAGATTTATGAAGGGTGTTTTTAATTCTAATCCCCCCCAGGCCTAGGTATTCTGAAATCTGGGATGTAAGCATGGTACTGACGCTGCTTCGTCAATGGGGTACAGCCACATCCTTGTCCTAAGCAAAGTTTTACCCTTAAGTTGGTTATGCTCATGGCGCTCATATCAGCACAAAGGGTTCAGACCTTGCACGAACTGTGCCTGGACAGGATGGTGTCATCACAGAATTATGTTACATTTTACATCTATGACCTAATTAAACCAAGCAGACCACGGGTGTCCGGATTCAAGCTTGTACTGTCAGCTTATCCCACGGATTTACGGCTGTGTGTGGTGGCACACTTGCGGCATTATATTGAAGTCATGAAGAGCCTTAGAGGCTCTGAGGAAGCATTGTTTATTAGCCACAAAAAGCCACATATGAGTGTCAGATCAGACCATTTCACGATGGCTGAAATAAGTGTTGGGGTGTGCAGGAGTTAATACTGACAATTTTAAATCTCACTCCACCAGGGCAACATCAACGTCAGCAGTGAGGTCAATAGACGTCCCTCTAGGCCATATCCACGCGGCCGCAGGATGGTCAAATGAATTGACTTTTCACAGGTTTTATAATATGCCACTTGTTGAAGCCGGGGTGTTCGCCCATTCTGTTTTAAGTTCTGTTTCATAGCTTCTCCCTGGGAGAGAGGAGTCGCTATTGTATATTTGTTTATTTGTGAATTAAAGCATTAACATGTTAATCAGTATCATGTTTCGGTCTATTGCTAATATTCACTCCCCCTGAGTCAACTGATTGCAGTGTGAGACGCCTGGATTGGAATCGGCATGAAATCACAGATCTTTGAAATCTTCACGGAATCACTCACGTGACTCCGAAGTAAAATAGTAAGATTAAACGAGCTTACCAGTTTGAGGTTTGATCTTTATTTTATGAGGAGTTACGATGAGCGATTACGTGCCCACCGCTCCCAACCCTCATATCACGAAGCTCATCTAGGTAGTTCTAGGTTTATAATCTTACTGTAATACTTCAATTGTTGTTCTTCTGTGATTCCACACCGCTGCTTTGAAGATTGACACGCATGCCGACTGGTGGGGTTCTTCACGTAATCGCTCATCGTAACTCCTCATAAAATAAAGATCAAACTTCAAACTGGTAAGTTCTCATTTAATCTTACTATTACCATGTGTTTGAGTACCAGATTTTATTTGATAACACTACTGTGAGCCATGTTGCAATTTTTTAATAATTTGAAACTGCCGCATAAATTCTGATTGTTTTTATTAAGGAATAAAGCAATCAGGAGTCAAAGTCCATGTAATCAGACCTATCCCTTGCGCGTGTAGGCTTAGCCAAGTTACTTGTCTGTCCTGACCAAGAAGGTGGGCTCAGATGTGCAAGGGTCCAGCTCTGAAATGTCTCCCATCCATGTTGTCCAGAGATGCTGCCAGACCCAATAGACAATAGACAATAGACAATAGCTGCAGGAGTAGGCCATTCAGCCCTTTGAGCCAGCACCACCATTCAATGGCTGATCATGGCTGATCATCCCCAATAAGTACCCCGTTCATGCCTTCTCCCTATATTGCCTGACTACGCTACCTTTAAGAGCCCTATCTAACTCTTTCTTGAAAGTATCCAGAGAATCGGCCTCCATCGGCCTCTGAGGCAGAGAATTCCACAGACTCACAACTCTCTGTGTGAAAAAGTGTTTCCTCGTCTCAGTTCTAAATGGCATACCCCTTATTCTTAAACTGTGGCTCCTGGTTCTGGTCTCCCCCAACATCGGGAACATGTTTCCTGCCTCTAGTGTGTCCAAACCCTTAACAATCTTATATGTTTCAATAAGATCCCCTCTCATCCTTCTAAACTCCAGAGTACATAAGCCCAGCCGCTCCATTCTCTCAGCATATGACAGTCCCGCCATCCCGGGAATTAACCTTGTAAACCTACACTGCACTCCCTCAATAGCAAGAATGTCCTTCCTCAAATTAGGGGACCAAAAACTGCACACAATACTCCAGGTGTGGTCTCACTAGGGCCTTATACAACTGCAGAAGGACCTCTTTGCTCCTATACTCAACTCCTCTTGTTATGAAGGCCAACATGCCATTTGCTTTCTTCACTGCCTGCTGTTCCTGCATGCTTACTTTCATTGACTGATGAACAAGGACCCCCCGATCCCGTTGTACTTCCCCTTTTCCCAACTTGACACCATTTAGATAGTAATCTGCCTTCCTGTTTTTGCTACCAAAGTGGATAACCTCACATATATCCACATTAAACTGCATCTGCCATGCATCTGCCCACTCACCCATCCTGTCCAAGTCACCCTGCATTCTCATAGCATCCTCCTCACAGTTCACATTGCCACCCAGCTTTGTCTCATCTGACAATTTGCTAATTTTACTTTGAATCCCTTCATCTAAATCATTGATGTATATTGTAAATAGCTGCTGTCCCAGCACCGAGCCTTGCCGTACCCCACTAGTCACTGCCTGCCATTCTGAAAGGGACCCGTTAATCCCTGCTTTTTGCTTCCTGACTGCCAACCACTTCTCTATCCATGTCAACACTCTACCTCCAATACCATGTGCCCTAATCTCCTATGTGGAACCTTATCAAATGCTTTCTGAGAGTCCAGGTACACTACATCCACTGGCTCTCCCTTGTCCGTTTTCCTAGTTACATCCTCAACAAATTGCAGAAGATTAGTCAAGCATGATTTCCCCTTCGTAAGTCCATGCTGACTCGGACCAATCCTGTTACTGCTATCAAAATATGCCGCTATTTCATCTTTTATGATTGACTCCAGCATCTTCCCCACCACCGATGTCAGGCTAACTGGTCTATAATTCCCTGTTTTCACCCTCCCACCTTCCTTTAAAAGTGGGATAACATTAGCTACCTTCCAATCCACAGACACTGATCCTGAGTCTATAGAACATTGGAAAATTATCACCAATACGTCCATGATTTCTAGAGCCACTTCCTCAAGTACCCTGGGATGCAGACCACTAGGTCCTGGGTATTTATCAGCCTTCAGTCCCATCAGTCTAGTCAACACCATTTCCTGCCTAATGTGGATTTCCTTCAGTTCCTCCGTCACCCTAGATCCTCTGGCCACTCGTACATCAGGAAGATTGTTTGTGTCCTCCTAAGTGAAGACGGTTCCAAAGTACCTGTTCAACTCATCTGCCATTTCCTTGTTCCCCATAATAAATTCACCCTTTTCAGTCGTCAAGGGTCCAACTTTGGTCTTAACTAGTTTTTTCCTCTTTACATACCTAAAGAAGCTTTTACTATCCTCCTTTATATTCTTGGCTAGCTTACCTCCGTGCCTCATCTTTTCTCCCTCTATTGCCTTTTTAGTTATCTTCTGTTGCTCTTTAAAAGTTACCCAATCCTCTTGCTTCCCGCTCATCTTTGCTATGTTATACTTCTCTTTTATTTTTATACGGTCCCTGACGTCCCTTGCCAGCCACATTCGCTCCTTGCTCCCCTTGGAATCTTTCTACCTCCTTGGAATGAACTGATCCTGCACCTTCTGTATTATTCCTAGAAACACCTGCCATTGTTGGTCCACTGTCATCCCCGCTAGTGTATCTTTCCAGTCAACTTTGGCCAGCTCCTCCCTCATGGCCCCATAGTCCCCTTTGTTCAACTGTAACACTGACACCTCCAATGTACCTTTCTCCCTTTCCAATTGTAGATTAAACTTAACCATGTTATGGTCACTGCCTCCTAAAGGCACCTTAACCTCAAGTTCCTTTATCAAATCCAGTTCATTACATAACACTAAATCCAGAATTGCCTTCTCCTTGGTAGGCTCCAGTACAAGCTGTTCCAAGAATCCATCACGGAGGCACTCCACAAACTTCCTTTCTTGGGGTCCATAACCAACCTGACTTTCCCAGTCTACCTGCATATTGAAATCTCCCACAACAACCGTGGCATTACCTGCTGAGTTAACTATGTATTTTAAGTCTATCTATAATGTAGGTAACAATGAACACTATGAAAAGGTGAGGCGCTGGAGCTACGGTTGCTGTCTGATTGAAGTTTGTACGTTCTCCCCGTGACCTGCGTGGGTTTTCTCCGAGATCTCCGGTTACCTCTCACACTTCAAAGACGTACAGGTTTGTAGGTTAATTGGCTTGGTTAGAAATGTAAATTGTCCCTATTGTGCGTAGGGTTGTGTTAATGTGTGTGGATCGCTGGTCGGTGCGGACTCGATGGGCTAACAGGCCTGTTTCCACACTGTATCTCTAAATTAAACTAAACTAAGCTAAACAACACATGGTGACATTATGAGAGACCATCTCTCTTTAGACTTTCAATAAATTTGCGGAAGTAAACAGTACTGGGGTAGAGATGTTTTATTGTGGTGATAAATATTTTAACAAGATAAATTTGTGCCATGCAATAGTAGACTAGAAGTCCCTCATGCGCCTGAAAGACCCGATGGTGGAGTTGTATCCGCCCCAGTCATTGTATCTCCTGTACTCCCCGGGCCTCATGAAGTACTGTCGGCCTCTGTAGTTGGGCTGTTCATAGAAGATCCAGTGACCATCCATCACGTGGCAGGAGTGAATGTCACGGTAACGGAAACGATCGTAGACGGAGGGACAGTCGTCCATGAATTCCATCATCTGTCCTCCAAAGTCAGGCCTCTCATAAATCTTCATCCTATAGTTGCTTTCTCGTTGCTGGAAAATAAATATGATTGTAATTGGGGTCAAACACAAATGCACATTTGGTCCAAGATGAAAAAACAGCCTAATAAGGACGGGAATATTCCAGAGACTAGTTGAAGTCTAAAAAACTAGTTAAAGTGAGATGATCTGCTGGACTGGGTGACAATGTCAGGTTTGGCAATAATGAAATGTTACTCTGCAATGTTATTTGTAATGATATTGTGAATATTCATTTAGAATGTGGATGTAAAGTGGGAAGTGTAATGTAGGAGTATAACCAACAATGAGATTAAAGGTGAAACTATTTATCAGTTAAACTACATAAAGTGAGATAATCTGCCAAACAGGGTGACAATGTCAGGTTTGGTAATCATGAAAGCTGCTATATATAACGCCATATAACAATTACAGCATGGAAACAGGCCTTCTCGGTCTCCACGTCAACTCTGTCTATCCCTTTCATCATTTTAAAGACCTCAATCAAGTCCTCCCTTTACCTTCTGCGCTCCAAAGAATAAAGACCTAACTTGTTCAACCTTTCTCTGTAACTTAGTTGCTGGAACCCAGGCAACATTCTCGTAAACCTCCTCTGTACTCTCTCTATTTTGTTGACATCCTTCCTATAATTAGGTGACCAAAATTGTACACCATACTCCAGAATTGGTCTCACCAATGCCTTGTACAATTTTAACATTACTTCCCTACTCCTATATTCAATGCTTTGATTTATAAAGGCCAGCACACCAAAAGCTTTCTTTACCACCCTATCTACATGCGATTCCACCTTCAGGGAACAATGCACAGTTATTCCTAGATCCGTCTGTTCCACAGCATTCCTCAATTCCCTACCATTTACCTTGTACGTCCTATTTTGATTTGTCCTGCCAAGATGTAGCACCTCACACTTATCAGCATTAAACTCCATCTGCCATCTTTCAGCCCACTTTTCCAAATGGCCCAAATCTCTCTGTAGACTTTGAAAATCTACTTCATTATCCACAACACCACCTATCTTAGTATCATCTGCATACTTACTTATCCAATTTTCCACCCCATCATCCAGATCATTGATGTACATGACAAACAACAGTGGACCCAACACAGATCCCTGAGGCACCCCACTGGTCACCGGCTTCCAACCTGACAAACAGCCATCCACCATTACTCTCTGGCATCTCCCATTCAGCCACTGTTGAATCCATCTTGCTACTCCGCCATTAACACTCAACGATTGAACCTTCTTAACCAACCTTCCATGGGGAACCTTGTCAAAGGCCTTACTGAAATCCATATAGACAACAATGCTATACAATGTTATTTGTAGTTATATTGTGAATATTCATTTAGTAAGTGGAGGTAAAGTGGGGAAGTGTAATGTAGGAGTATAACCATAAATGAGATTAAAGATGAAACTATTTATCAGTTAAACTAATTAATTGAAGTGTAAGTTTGTTGGCAGTGTTCACTGCCATCAATCACAGTGAGGAGGTGTTTGGAGATTCACTGTGATGGATGTTTGTGTGAAACTGTGCTAATTGTGTGTCTGTTTATTTTAATGTTATGACTGCAGGGAATGAAATTTTGTTCAAACCTCTGTTTGTTTGAATGACAATAAAGACTATTTGTATTTGTCTTTGTTGTTTGTAATCTTTTTTTTTAAAGAGTGAAATATGTGATACAATAAACAGAGAAAATATGTCAAAAAATCACAAATATATTTGACGTAAATGTCTGACGTAAAAGAGCTGCCTTTGCTGGATTAGTTAATGCAGTATAGTACATCCTGTAAATTTATAAAATAAGAATTAACATATTAATTTATAACATATTTATCAGCAACATCTAATTAACGTTTCCACTAACAATCTTCCCTCATAATCATTGTGACTTGTGCAATAATCTAATGTAGCCAGCAGAAGGCACACACTTTATTATCTCCCCAAACAAGCTATAGATCATATTGGGATTTAAACCTCTCTTTGTGTACAGTATCAGTCAGTACCACGTTACAACCGTAACATAAACAAGTTTGAAGGACCAAACACAATGAGAAATTCATGTTCATATGTTCATAAGTGATAGAAGCAGAATTAGGCCATTTGGCCCATCAAGTCTACTCCGCTACTCACTCATGGCTGATCTCTCCCTCTCAACCCCATTTTCCTGCTCTCGCCCCATTTCCCTTTACTAATCAAGCATCTGACAATCTCTGCTTTCAAAATATTCATTGACTTGCCTTCCACAGTATTCTGTGGCGATTAATGTAACAGATTCACCATCCTCAGACAAAATAAATTTCTTCCCATCTCCATTCGAAAGCACTTCCTTTAATTCTGAGGCTATGACCTCTAGTCTTAGACTCTCCCACTAGTGGAAGCATCCTCTCCACATCCACTCTATCCAATGTAAGTTTCAATGAGGTTTCCCCCTCATCTTCTAAACGCCAGCAAATACAGGTCTAGTGCCTTCAAACACTCAACATTTGTTAACCCAATCAGTAAAGAAATGGCAGCTGAAGGATTACCATTGAGGAACTCAATCTACAAACACAATGACCAGCACCTGGTACTGATGTGTATGGAATATAACACGTCAAATTCTCACTCACATGTGGGTAGGTGCGACAGGACCTGATGTTGTCGTTGAATCCCATCCAGCGCTGGTAGTCAGGATACTCCCCCCTGTTCAGGACGTACTGGTACCCCATGTAGTTGGGTTTCTCGTACGCCACCCACCAGTCACTCTCCACACGGATGGAGTTACAGCGGCTGAAGTAAGGGGACAGGTCGGCACAGTCAGTGCTGCACTCATAGTGCCGACCCTGGAAGTTCCTGTCCTCGTAGAAGATGACCTGTGGGGAGAGGAAAATAAATATCTGTAAGTTAACAGTTCATCCCAGAAGATACGCAATGCAATAGAATGTAAAAACACAGATTTCTCCTTGCCTTTCCCATTTTGTGTCCAGTGAGGTTAGAAACTGACTGTTTCATTGCCTCATGTCGCTTGGTATTTATACAGTGTGCATAATAAAGACATCAATGGGCTATTCTTTTGTCATGACAATGGACCACTACTGAAAATCAGCGGAAAATTAACCGCACACTGCAGTGAGGGAAGAGAAGCATTCGAAAGGCCCCTGATGTGTCATTGATTCTTCCAATTGTGTTTTCATATCATTTTATTTGTAATCTGAACAAAAGAGTTCTGGAGCATTCACTGCTCCGAATCCTGCAGGTCTGTTTCATACGATTTGATGAATCATATTGTGGTAGAATGCTCAAATCTACATGATGTCAAACATAACTGTAGACAATTATTTTATTTATTAATTTACACGTGACAAGTTGTGGGTAATAGTAAGGGGGGTTACACAAAAAGCTGGAGAAACTCAGCGGGTGCAGCAGCATCTAAGGAGCGAAGGAGATAGGCGACGTTTCGGGTCGAGACCCTTCTTCAGACTGGTCAGGGATCAGGGAAACGAGAGATATAAACAGTGATATGGAGAGATAAAGCAAGAACAATGAGTGAAAGATATGCAAAAAAGTATTGGTGATAAGGGAAGCAAGCCATTGTAAGCTGTTTCTGGTGTGAAAATGAGAAGCTAGTGCGACTTGGGGGGGGGGGGGGGGAGATGGAGAAGGAATGTCAGGGCCCGAGGGCTGAGGGAGAGGTGGGGGGGGGGGGGGAAGGGAGCAGTCTGGGTTAACAGAATTGAGAAAATTCAATGTTTAAGCCCAGAGGATGCAGACTCCCCAAGCGGAATATGAGATGTTGTTCCTCAAACTTGCGGTGTTGTTCACTCTGGCCATGGAGGAGGCCCAGGACCGAGAGGTCGGATACGGAGTGGGAGGGGGAGTTGAAGTGCTGAGCCACCGGGAGGTCGGGTTGGTTATTGCGGACCGAGCGGAGGTGTTCGGCGAAACGATCGCCTAGCCTCCGCTTGGTCTCACCGATGTAGATTAGCTGGCATCTGGAGCAACGGATGCAGTAGACGAGGTTGGAGGAGGTGCAGGTGAACCTCTGTCGGACTTGGAATGACTGCTTGGGTCCCTGAAAGGAGTGGATGGGGGAGGTGAAGGGACAAGTGTAGCATCTCTTGCGGTTGCAAGGGAAAGTGCCCGGGGAAGGAGTGGAGCGGGAGGGAAGGGAAGAATTGACGAGGGAGTTGCGGAGGGAGCGGTCTTTGCGGAAGGCAGACAGGGGGGGAGATGGGAAGATGTGGCGAGTGGAGGGGTCACGTTGGAGGTGGCGAAACTGGCGGAGGACTATCTGTTGTTTGCGCTGGCTGGTGGGGTGAAAGGTGAGGACCAGGGGGACTCGGCCCTTGTTGTGAGTGGGGGAATGGGGAGAGAGGGCAGTGTTGCGGGGTATGGAGGAGACCCTGGTGCGAGCCTCATCAATAGTGGGGGAGGGGAAACCCCGTTCTCTGAAGAACGAGGACATTTGCGATGACCTGGTGTGGAACACGTCATCCTGGGAGCAGATGCGGCGTAGTCGGAGGAATTGGGAATAGGGGATGGAGTCCTTACAGGAAGCAGGGTGGGAGGAAGAGTAGTCCAGGTAGCTGTGGGAGTCAGTTGGTTTGTAGTGGATGTCAGTCAGGAGTGTGTCACCTGCAATAGAGATGGTGAGGTCAAGGAATGGTAGGGAAATGTCGGAAATGGTCCAAGTATATTTGAGTGCCGGATGGAAGTTGGTGGTGAAATGGATAAAGTCAGTCAGTTCTGCGTGGGTGCAGGAGGTGACACCAAAGCAGTCGTCAATGTAACGGAGGTAAAGGTCGGGGGTGGGGCCCTGGTACGCCGAGAACAAAGATTGTTCGACGTACCCGACAAAGAGGCAGGCGTAGCTAGGGCCCATGCGTGTGCCCATAGCTACGCCTTGTGTTTGGAGGAAATGGGAGGAGTCAAAAGAGAAGTTGTTTAGGGTAAGGACCAACTCCGCTAGGCGGAGGAGGGTGTCAGTGGATGGGTATGGGTTGCTCCTCTGGTCGAGGAAGTACCGGAGGGCTTTGAGACCATCCTGGTGGGGGATGCAGGTGTATAGTGACTGGACGTCCATGGTGAAGATGAGAGGATGGGGGCCTGGACAACGGAATGTGCGGAGCCGACGGAGAGTGTCTGAGGTGTCTTGAACATAGGTGGGGAGGGATTTAACAAAGGGGGATAGGATGGAGTCAAGGTATGTGGAAATGTGTTCGGTGGGGCACGAACAGGCAGAGACAATGGGTCTGCCGGGGCAGTCGGGTTTGTGGATTTTGGGGAGAAGGTAAAATCGGGCTGTGCGGGGCTGGGAAACGATGAGGTTGGAGGCTCGGGGGGGTAGGGAGCCGGAGTTAATGAAGTCAGTTATGGTGCTCGAGATGGTGGCCTGGTGCTCGTCAGTGGGGTCATGGTCCAGGGGTAAGTAGGAGGAGGTGTCCGAGAGTTGGCGCGTGGCCTCTGCTTTGTAGAGATCGACGCGCCAGACTACCACGGCACCTCCCTTGTCGGCGGGTTTGATAACCCAGTTTGGGTTGTTGCGGAGTGAGTCGATGGCAGTACGTTCGGAGGGGGAGAGATTGGAGTGAGACAGGGGAGTGGAGAAGTCGAGGCGGTTGATGTCCCGACGGCAGTTTTGTATAAATAGTTCTAAAGCTGGAGGGCCACGAGGGGGGGTCCACGAGGAGGGGGTACGTGGGAGACAGGAAAAGGGATCATCAGTGGGGGGCGAGGACTTGTTCCCGTGGAAAAACGCTGTGAGGCGGAGGCGACGGTAGAAAAGCTCCAAGTCGTGGTGGGCGCGGAACTCATTGAGGTGGGGACGGAGGGGGACAAAGGTAAGACCTCTGCTGAGGACCGACCTTTCGGTGTCGGAGAGGGGGAGGTCCGGGGGGATGGTGAACACACGGCAGGGATGGGGGTTGTGGCTGGTATAAGATTAGACTTGGTTTAGTGTAGGTTAGAGATACAGCGTGGAAACAGGCTCTTCGGCCCATTGAGTCTGTACCGACCATCGATCCCCGCACATTAACACCACCCTACACACTCACTAGTGACAGTTTACAATTTACACTTATACCAAGTGAGTTAACCTGCAAACCTGTACGTCTTTGGAGTGTGGGAGGAAACTGAAGATCTCGACAAAAACCCACGCTAGTCACGGGGAGAACGTACAAACCCCGTACAGCCGACACCCCTTGTCGGGATGGAACCTCAGTCTCGGGCGTTGTAAGCGCTGTGAGGTGGTAGCTCTACCGCTGCGCCAACGTGCCGCCCCTGATTGTGGATTGTGTGCGTGCAAAATCATTTCTGACGCATGAACACTTGAATTAAAGTGGGGGAATAGAGGTCTCTGACACCAGCAAGTCCTTGGATAAAGTTCCACATTGTAGGTTGCTCAGGGAGGTTAGATCGCATGGTATCTTGGGAGAGCTCGCTAACTGGGGAGAGGATACTCTTGGTGGGGAGAACAGTGGGTGGACACACAGGGGCTGTTATCGGACTGGAGACCTGTGACGAGTGGTGTGCCTCAGGGATCGGTGCTGGGGCCATTGCTGTTTGTGGTTTATATCCATGATTTGGATGAGAATGTACAAGGCATGTTTATTGAGTGTGCAGATGATGCTACAGGAGGTGGTGTCATCGAGAGTGCAGATATTTATCAGAAAATTACAGCACTATACTGAGCAGCTGGGCAAATGGAGTTTAATGCAGATAAGTCGAAGGTGTTGCATTTCGGGAAGTCTAACGTGGGCAGGACCAACACAGTGAATGGTGGAGCCCTGGGGAGTGTTGTAGAGCAAAGGGATCTTGGAGTACACCTATATAGTTCCTTGAAAGTGGCATCACAGGTAGATAGGGTGAGAACGACAGCTTCTAAGTTCGGATAATATGGTACAGTTCTTTTTTTTGTATCTTTTGTTTTAAATCTCAAAGAGGATGAGGGCCCTGGGGTTAATTTCATCTTTAATGCTTATCTTTATCATATCACAGGGCAGCACAGTGGTACAGTTGCTGTCTTACAGATCAAAGACCCAGGTTCGATCCTGACATAGAAAAATGGAAACATAGAAAATTAGGTGCAGGAGTAGGCCATTCGGCCCTTCGAGCCTGCACCGCCATTCAATATGATCATGGCTGATCATCCAACTCCGTGTCCCTTACCTGCCTTCTCTCCATACCCCCTGATCCCTTTAGCCACAAGGGCCACATCTAACTCCCTCTTAAATATAGCCAATGAACTGGCCTCAACTATTTTCTGTGGAAGAGAATTCCAGAGATTTACCACTCCCTCTGTGAAAAATGTTTTTTTCTCACGTCGGTCCTAAAAGATTTCCCCCTTTTCCTTAAACTGTGACCCCCATGTCCTGGACTTCCCCAACATCGGGAACAATCTTCCTGCGTCTAGCCAGTCCAACCCCTTAAGAATTTTGTAAGCTTCTATAAGATCCCCCCTCAATCTTTTAAATTCTATCGAGTACAGGCCGAGTCTACCCAGTCTTTCTTCATATGAAAGTCCTGACATCCCAGGAATTAGTCTGGTGAACCTTCTCTGTACCCCCTCTATGGCATGAATGTCTTTCCTCAGATTTGGAGACCAAAACTGTACGCAATACTCCAGGTGTGGTCTTACCAAGACCCTGTACAACTGCAGTAGAACCTCCCTGCTCCTATACTCAAATCCTTTTGCTATGAATGCTAACATACCACTAGCGTTCTTCACTGCCTGCTGCACCTGCATGCCTACTTTCAATGACTGGTGTACCATGACACCCAGGTCTTGTTGCATCTCCCCTTTTCCTAATCGGCCACCATTCACATAATAGTCTACTTTCCTGTTTTGTTCACCAAAGTGGATAACCGCACATTTATCCACATTATACTGCATCTGCCATACATTTGCCCACTCACCCAACCTATCCAAGTCACCTTGCAGCCTCCTAGCATCCTCCTCACAGCTAACACTGCCCCCCAGCTTTGTGTCATCCGCAAACTTGGAGATGTTGCATTCAATTCCCTCTTCGAAATCATTAATTTATATTGTAAATAGCTGCGGTCCCAGCACTGAGCCTTGCAGTACCCCACTAGTTACTGCCTGCCATTCTGAAAAGGACCCGTTTACTCCTACTCTTTGCTTCCTGTTTGCCAGCCAGTTCTCTATCCACATCAATACTGAACCCCCAATACCGTGAGCTTTAAGTTTCTATACTAATCTCTTAGGACCTTGTCGAAAGACTTCTGAAAGTCCAGATATAACACATCCACTGGTTCTCACTACTAGTTACACCCTAGAAAAATTCTATAAGATTCATCAGACGTGATTTACCTTTCGTAAATCCATGCTGACTTTGTCCAATGATTTCACCACTTTTCAAATGTGTTGCTATCCCATCTTTAATAACTGACTAGCAGTTTCCCCACTACCGATGTTAGACTAGCTGGTCTGTAATTCCCCATTTTCTCTCTCCCTTTTTAAAAAGTGGGGTTCCATTAGCTACCCTCCAATCCTCAGGAACTACTCCAGAATCTAAAGAGATTTGAAAAATTATCACTAAGGCATCCACTATTTCTCAGGCTACTTCCTTAAGTACTCTGGGATGCAGCCCATCTGGCCCTGGGGATTTATCAGCCTTTAATCCATTCAAATTACCTAACACCACTTCCCGGCTAACCTGGATTTCATTTGACCCGCGGTCCCCTGCTATTTCCGGCAGATTATTTATGTCTTCCTTAGTGAAGACAGAACCAAAGTAGTTATTCAATTGGTCTGCCATGTCCTTGTTCCCCATGATCAATTCACCTTTTCTGACTGCAAGGGACCTACATTTGTTTTAACTAATCTGCTTCTCTTCACATATCTGTAAAAACATTTGCAGTCAGTTTTTATGTTCCCTGCCAGTTTTCTTTAATAATCTATTTTCCCTTTCCTAATTAAGCCCCTTGTCCTCCTCTGCTGGACTGAATTTCTCCCAGTCCTCTGGTAGGCTGCTTTTTTTGGCTAATTTGTATGCTTCATCTTTTGTTTTGATACTATCCCTGATTTCCCTTGTTATCCACGGATGCACTACCTTCCCTGATTTATTCTTTTGCCAAACTGAGATGAACAATTGTTGTAGTTCATCCATGCAGTCTTTAAATTCCTTCCATTGCATATCCACCGTCACCCTTTAAGAATCAATTGCCAGTCTATCTTGGCCAATTTACGTCTCATACCATCAAAGTTACCATTCTTTAAGTTCAGGACCTGTGTTTCTGAATTAACAATGTCACTCTCCATCCTAATGAAGAACTCAACCATATTATGGTCACTCTTGCCCAAGGGGCCACACACAACAAGACTGCTTCCTCATTACTCAATACCCAGTTTAGAATAGCTTGCTCTCTCGTTGGTTCCTCTACATGTTGGTTTAGAAAACTATCCCGCATACATTCCAAGAAATCCTCTTCCTCAGCGCCCCTGCCAATTTGATTCACCCAATCTATATGTAGATTGAAGTCACCCAATATAACTGTTTTACCTTTGTTGCACGCATTTCTAATTTACTGTTTGATACCATCCCCAACTCCACTACTACTGTTAGGTGGCCTGTACACAACTCCGACTAGCGTTTTCTGACCACGGATGCTGTCTATACGAAGTTTGCTCATTCTCCCTGTGAGCGCATGTGTTTTCTCCAGGTGCTCCTGCTTTATCTCACGTTCCAAAGATGTGCAGGTTTGTAGATTAATTGGCTTCTGTAAATTGTTCCTGGAGTATAGGAGAGATCCCGTGTGAACTTTTGATCGCTAGTCGACGCGGACTAAAGGTTGGGCGAAAGGGCCTGTTTCCACTCTGTATCTCTAAACTAAAGTGAACAAAGCAGTGGCAGTGGAAGCTGTAACCATCTGACTCGGAGGCAAGCCCACAAGCTGTACGTGCTCATTCACTGGGGATTAGAATACTTCACAAGAGTTGTACATGAAGATTAAATGTGTGGATGGACCTGTAGTGTTGTGATCCAGCCAGAGGACTCAATGTAATCAACCTTCACGTTGTAATCCTTTGCAATTCAGAAAGGTATTTGGACTGTACATACGACTGCAACATCCAAATCAGACATGTTGTGCTCTCTTCACTTTTGGCTCCTATTACAAAATGCTGACAAGGGTCCGACTGGACAATGAATTGTTTTTTTTTTGCTAGGGGATGCTGTAGGTAAATAGCTGTGCACTAGTGTAATAATGGGCTTGGGCAACTTGCTGAGTCAGGGTTAGAGGGAGCGTCACTCTGAATCACTCTGTGTCTAACCCATGCTTTGGGAGTGTGTGAAATGTCAGTGTCGGAGGAGATTCACACTGAGGCCCACTGATTAACCCACGAGGCCCATGGAATCTCCCATCATCCACCATTTCAACTCCCCTTCCCATTCCCACACTGACCTCTCTATTCTGGGCCTCCACCATTGCCAGAATGAGGGCACATGTAATTTGGAGGAACAGTGTCTCATATTTCGCTGAGGTAGCTTACAAGCCAATGGTATGAACATTGAATTCTCTTGGAGAGTAATTGTTGTGTCTTCTGGTGAACTGTGCACCCCTGCCAGCTAGAGAATGGCTAGTGCTCGTGTACGGGGATGACCACTAGTACGGGGAGCAGACACGGTGGACCAAAGGGCCAGTTTCCGCGTTGTGTCTCTAAATAAAAATGCTGGTGAGATGGATCTCTGGCTGATAACATTCCTCAGGCCCAGACTTAGAAATTGCCTTTTAATATTCGGTAAGTTTCAATGAGGTGCCCCCTCATCCTTCTAAACTCCAGCGAGTACAGGCCCAGTGCCCTCAAACACTCATCATATTTTAACCCACTCATTCCTGGGATCATTCTTGGAAACCTCCTCTGGACCCATTACAGAGCCACACATCGCTCCTCAGATGTGGTGCCCAAAAGTGCTCACAATACTCCAAATGCGGTCTTCTACAGGTGCCTTGTAGAGCCTCAGCTTCACATCCCTGTTTTGTATTCTAGCCCTCCTGAAATTAATACTAGCATTGCATTTAGCTTCCTTACTTCCGATTCAACTTGCAAATCCTGCACCAGCACTCCCAATTCCCTTTGCACTTCTGATTTCTGAATTCTTTCCACATTTAAAAAATCGTCTTTGCCTTTATTCCTACTACCAAAATGCATGGCTCCACACTTTACTACGCTACATTCTATCTGCCACTTCTCAGCCCAACTTGTCCAAGTCCTTCTGCAGTCCCTGCATTTTCTACATTACCTGCCCCTCCACCTATCATCCCTATCATCTGCAAACTTAGCCACAAAGCCTTCAACCCCCTCTTCCAAATCATTGATACACAACGTGAAAAGTAGTGGCCCCAGCACCGACCTCTGTGGAACGCCGCTAGTCACTGGCAGCCAACCAGAAAAAAACCCCTTTATTGCCATTCTTTTGAAGGATTTGGGGCAAATGCAGGTAAAGGGGACTAGTTTAGATGGGGCACCTTGGTTGGCATGTAGGTGGGCCCAAGATCTGTATGTCTCTATGATACCAAACTAAGAAACTTTAAGAATCACAATTTTGTTTTAACAAATTATGTCTGTGGGATATTGTCCTTCCAACTGTCCTTTTTGCCACAAACTTTGTGGGTCGGCAACTGGAGAACTTCCCAGTACTTTGTACATGAGATCAAGAGTCAAGAGTCAAGAGTGTTCCATGTGTTCCAGATGGAACAATAAGATTCTTACTTACTGCAGCACAACAGAATATGTAAACATAATAAATAATATAACAAAAACTCAGATAAAACCCAAACAATAACAGTAATAATAATAATAATAATAATAATAATAATAATAAGAAGAAGAAGAATAGTCTATTTTACTTCGGAGTCACGTGAGTGACTACCTGAAGAACCCCGTACAGCCGTTGGTGCGTCATTAAGTCAGACGCTTTGGTGCAGTCGGCCGGTTGGAGCAGCAGCGCCCCTCCAAGCGCTAAGTTTAAAGCGGAAGGTAAATTTTAAACTTTTTTCAGTAATTCATTTTCTGTAACAGTGGCTGGTGTTGCTCCGTTAGTGATGTTGCAGAAAGTGAAAAAGGTGTCGGCGAGGAGCTCCGGAGCGTAAAAGGTCGATGACCAAGAGAGTATTGTGAGTGGAGGCCCGTCTAGCACACCTAGTGCGATGCCAGCCATAGCGCTAGCGACACCGGACCCACTGCCTGTGAGCAGTGTAGCCATGCCGGTAGGGCGTAAAGCTACTGGGAAGTCAGTTAGGCCCGTTGACCCAGAGTCGGGCCTGGAGGCTGTAGCCTCTTCAGGAAAGACCGTTCACTCACGGCTCTCTCAAGTCGAGATTCTATTGCAGAGAATGCTCGACAGGGACCAACTCCATGAGGAGGAGTGGTGCCCACTCCAGGCTATGGGAGAGCCTGTGCTCACAGCACCTTTAACAGGGTTGCAAGAATATCCTGCCTATGAGGAGGAGATTCAAATGGTGCAGTTTGCTGACACCGAGTCAGTGGTGGGAGAGAGCAATAAGGGAGTACAGCTGGATATTATCCCTAACACTGCAGAAAAGTTTGCTGTGCCGAGAGAGGCAGGAGAGTCGATTGGGGAAGAGATGGCTACAGCAACACAGTACATGCTCTCCCACCAGTTACAGGAGTTGGCCATGGATGAGGCGGCTATAAAATATGAACCCCATTATATATTGTGGCTTACTCAAGATGCCGATGGTCAACCATCAGTTTTGGACACAGTTGGGGGTGTCAGCCAGGGCTCAGGAAATGAAGTTTCAGAAGGTGCACAGATTATTCTCGGCAGGGCTTACGGCTTTTGCCAAGATAGTGGATACAGGGTATATGTCTGAAGCCCATCAGGATGCACTGGGACACCTTTGTAGTGCTTTTTTCAAAACTAATAACATTAGAAGAACTGCTATAAGGCCGGTTATAAATCCCAATCTGGCGGCTTTGTGCAAGCCGCCCAGCGTACAACCACCCAATCTGTTATTTGGAGGTGGATCTCGCAAAGCGAGTTAAAGAATGCCATGAGGATACAAAAACTATGGGCCTCATTAAGCCAGGTGGCAAACAGGGGAAGAGGATTTTTCCTTACCGACGGGGTACCAGTTCGGACGCAGGGGAAGGAACCAGCCATTCAGGTCTGCAATATCGGAACTGGCAGACTGCCACTGGTGTGAAGGGAAGGATGCCTTTTCCTACAAGGGGCCGGGACCAACAAGCTCAGCAAGGACGTAGTGTTAAAGAAGGAACTGCAGATGCTGGAGAATCGAGGGTTACACAAAAAGCTGGAGAAACTCAACGGGTGCAGCAGCATCTAAGGAGCGAAGGAGATAGGCGACGTTTCGGGTCGAGACCCTTCTTCAGACTGGTCAGGGATCAGGGAAACGAGAGATATAAACAGTGATATGGAGAGATAAAGCAAGAACAATGAGTGAAAGATATGCAAAAAAGTATTGGTGATAAGGGAAGCAAGCCATTGTAAGCTGTTTCTGGTGTGAAAATGAGAAGCTAGTGCGACTTGGGGGGGGGGGGGGAGATGGAGAAGGAATGTCAGGGCCCGAGGGCTGAGGGAGAGGTGGGGGGGGGGGGGGGGGGAAGGGAGCAGTCTGGGTTACTCAGTAATGGCAATTCAAAGCACTGCCTAATGGATTAACTTCAGCTCCTAGATTATTTACTAAATTGTTAAAACCTGTTCTAGCATTACTCCAAGCTCAGGGGCATGTGGTAATGGCCTATCTAGATGATATTTTAATTGTTGGAAAGACTCATGCTGAAGCTGAGTCATCTGTGTCAATTGTTAAATTCACTTTTGAACAATTAGGGTTAGTCATTCATCCAGATAAATCCAAATTATCACCAGTTCAAATGTTTAATTATTTGGGATTTACCATTAATTCAAATCACATGGTGGTAACTTTGCCTAAGGACAAAATTGCAACAGCTAATTGAGGATTGTGATAATCTCCTTAAAGAGCAACGGCCTACAATTAGACAAGTAGCCAGTTTAATTGGTAAATTGGTGGCTGCTTTTCCTGCTGTGCAGTATGGTCTTCTGCATTATCAACAATTACAACGATCAAAAGAACAGGCACTGAGAACATAAGTGGGCCATTTTGACAGGCCTATGCAACTGTCAGCTGGGGCAATTTCCGACATTCAATGGTGCATTGTAAATGTTTCAAAAAGGTCGAGGAAGGTTTTGGTGGAACCACCTTCCATAATATTACAGACTGATGTAAGTGCACTGGGTTGGGGTGCAACAGATATGTCTTCCAGTTGTGGAGGCAGATGGAATGCTGATGAGACATCCCTCCTTCAATTAAGAGTGATCGATTATTTAGAGTTGTTGGGAACCTGGTCTACAAGGAGGGACTTGCATGTGCAGGTTCAGATTGACAACACCACAGCAGTGGCATATGTAAACCACATGGGTGGAGTCAAGTTACAGTCTTGTGTTAGACTAGCTAACCAGATTTGGAGCTGGTGCATTGACCAAAATATCTGGCTTTCAGCAATTTATTTACCAGGTAGATTTAACACTGTAGCTGACACTAGGTCACGTCAGTTCAATGATAACATAGAATGGACGTTAAATCAGGATGTATTTAATCAAATGATTGCTCAGTATAGAATGCTAGATATTGAATTGTTTGCATCTAGACTAAACCATCAGTTGCCCAGATATGTTTCAGGAGAACCAGATCCTGGTGTAGCAGCGGTGGATGCTTTCTCGCTGCATTGGGGTGGAATGTTTGTTTATGCATTTCCTCCATTCTGTCTCATCAGTAGATGCTTGCAAAAGATCAAGCAGGACTCCGCTTCAAGAGTATTGTCGGATTGGCCTACACAAGCATAGTTTCCTCTTGTATTACAAATGGCTAGTCAGCCTCACATGATTATTCCCAAGCATAAAAATCTACTGGTAAATCCAGTAACTGGCGATCAACATCCTTTACATGATCGTATTGATCTGTTAATTTGCAGATTTTAAGGAGGCCATACCTGGGGAGAGGACTGTCTGATCATACTGTGGATGTTCTTACGTCGGCCTGCAGGGATACTACACAGAAGCAGTACATCACCTCGATAAGGAAGTGGGAGCAATTCTGTCTACACCAGAACATTTCATATCAAACTGCAGGGATCGCAGATGTATTGGGGTTCTTGTCCACTCTTTATTTTAATCTAAAATTAAGCTATAGTGCGATCACTACAGCCAGAAGTGCTCTGTCTTCTTATTTACCCATGAATTCGCAGTTACATTCAGTTGGGCCACATCCATTAGTTTCACGATTTATGAAGGGAGTTTTAATCCTCCTAAACCCAGGTATGCCGGTATTTGGAATGTGAATGAAGTTCTTATGCTTCTTTGCCAATGGGCTCCTGTTCCAAGCCTATCTATAGCCAAATTAGCCATGAAGGTGGTCATGCTTATGGCGTTGGTTTCAGCCCAACGTGTACAAACATTGCAAAAGCTACGACTAGACAGAATGCATGTGTCGGCAGATGCCATTATATTTTATGTCTATGATTTGTTTAAACGTAGTAGAATAGCCATGACAGGATGTAATGTTGTGTTTTCAGCATACCCCACAGATGCTCGCCTGTGTGTAGTCTCACATTTAGCTTGTTACATTGAGGCCTACGAGGAACAGAGTCTGCATTATTTATTAGCCACAAAAACCACGCAGTAAGGTGTCGGTGCAAACAATTTCAAGGTTGTTAAAGCAGGTTCTGGGAAGTGCTGGGATTGATACTGATAAATTCAAATCTCATTCCACCAGGGCGGCATCAACTTCCGCGGCAAGGGTGATGGACGTGCCTATCGACCATATCCTCGTGGCCGCAGGATGGTGCAGTGAGCTGACCTTTCAAAAGTTTTAACACAAGCCGATTTCAAGGCTGGGGGTGTTTGCTGATTCTGTTTTGAGTTCTGTTATAGTTTCCCCCTGAGTTAAAGGGGTTTGTTATGGTTTTGTTTGTAAATAAACTGCTATTCATTTAACAAATGTTACTATTGATGCATTATTGATTGTTAACGACTTTTGAGTCAATCGATGCAGTGAGAACGCCGGATTTGGGTCTGCAGCATGAAATCACAGTGCTTTGAAGTCTTCACGTAGTCACTCACGTGAATCCGAAGTAAAATAGTAAGATTAAATGAGAACTTACCAGTTTGAAGTTTGATCTTTATTTTATGAGGAGTTGCGATGAGGAACTCCGTGTTTTTCGCTCCCAACCCTCATAGATTTCACCTGGTAGTTCTAGTCTTTGTTATCTTACCATTATACTTCAGTCATTGTTAGCTGTGAGATCACTCCGCTGCTTTGAAGATTTAAGCACCAATGGCTGTACGGGGCTCTTCATAAAATAAAGATCAAACTTCAAACTGGTAAGTTCACATTTAATCTTACTATTATAGTTCATAGCTTATGATGTTTTAGTGTTTAATAGCCTGTTGTTTGCAGGGAAGATGGTGTTCCTGAACCTGGGCGTTACAGTTCTCATGTCCTGTACCTTCTGCCCAATGGCAGTGGTGAGATGAGTGTGTGGCCACCATCTCTGATGATGTTGGCTGCCTTTTTGAGGTAGTGACTCTGATAAATCCCTTCGATGGTGGGGTGGTCATAGCCGGTGATGAACTAGGCAGTGTTCGCAACTTTGTGCAGTCTTTTCCGCTCCTCGACGTTCAAGTTGCCGAACCAGGCCATGATGCAACCAGTCTGCATGCTCTCTACTGTGCACCTGTAGAGGTTCAAGAGAATCCTCTTTGATCTACCGAATCTCTGTAATCGTCTCTAGAAGTAGAGGCTCTGATGTGCTTTCTTTATAATTGCATCAGTGTGCTGGGTCCAGGAATGATCGTCGGAAATATGCACGCCTAGGAATTTGAAGTTATTGACCTTTTCCACCATCGTCCCATTGATATAAACGGGATTGTGGGTCCCCATCCTACCCCTTCCAAAGTCCACAATCAATTCCTTGGTTTTACTGGTATTAAGAACCAGGTTGGTGTGTTGGCACCATTTGGTCAGTCGGGCGATCTCACTTCTATAAGTGATGTACAAGAACAAATACTAAAAATTGTCTGAAGAAGGGTTTTGAATCGAAACGTCACTTATCATTGTTCTACAGACTCCAGACTTCTGCTGAGTTGCTCCAGCAATCTATGTCCTTTTGTATATTAGCCAGCATCTGCAGTTCTTTGTTTGGCCATAATACTTTCCCTGTGAGGTTAATTCTGTCTGTCGCATTCAGTGATAATGTCAGAATGCTGGGATGAATTGTAATGATCTCAATCGCCAATTTTATTTTCCATATTTGAGAACAAGAGAGGATGCATGGTTGGGGCTCTTATATTTTTAGAAATAAAAGTGGGAGCAGCACAGAGAGAAGCTTCAAAAGATGCATAGGAAGGAACTGCAGATGCTGGTTTACAGATAGAAACAAAATGCTGGAGAAACTCAGCGTGACAGGCAGCGTCTCTGGCGAGAAGGAATGACTGAGGTTTTGGGTTGAGAAGCGTGAAGAAGGGTCTCGTTCCGAAACATCACCCATTTCTTCTACCCAGAGATGCTGCCCATCCCATTGTGTTATTCCAGCATTGTGTGTGGATCTTCACAACATGTCAATCTGGGTAGATAGGGATAAGACTCACAACAGGTTGCCTGCAGACAGACATAGGAACACATAGGAAATGCATTAATTGAATTAATAGGTTTAGGATTTTTAATCCTGATGAACGTTTAATGCACCCGTGCTAATAATTCAGCAGTTATTGTTTTTCTACAATTACCAATCATATTTATTGAGGAGGCATGAGTCTGGCTTCTGACTGCTCAATACCTCCTCCCCCAAAGATCATAACCCATTCTTCAGAAACCCCACGATTCCTTCCTGCTAAAACGTTCTCCTATGGTGCAGCTGAGTGTCGGATGCTCAGAATATGACATTTCTTCTCAATTAATCTCCAGGCTTTGGTAAATTAGACATTTCAACATAATGTAAAAGATGTTCTGAAAACAGATGCATTTGCTCCACTTATTCGTCACGTATCCTTGCCCTTGGTATCATGGACAAAGAGCAAGATTTCACAGAGAAAGCTATTTCATCCTGAAAGAAGATGTGGATAATTATCCTTGCACCTCATTCAAACATGTGAACATTTTGACAATGAAACCTAATTAAAACAAATTCCAGTAGAGTTTAATATGGCAAGGAGAACAGTAATGCAATGGGGCAGGAAAATATCATCAATGTCATTTTCCTCACCAGCAATCCATTCTTACACCCCCTTAAATCTGTTCTCTCTTACACCCCCTAAAATCTAGAAACCAGCGTTTCTTTGCAATGTGGAAGGAAATCACATTACATGGTGGAAACCCACATTCTCACGAGGAGATCATGGAAACTTCTCAAAGGAAGCACCAGAGGTCAGAATTGAACCCATTTTACCACAGCTCTGACACCACTGCATTAAGTGGAGACTGCTTCCATGAATATTTTTAGTTGGATGAGCAACTGGGCAGGTCAAGGGCGAGACGAATCTAAAGTAGAAATAAGGACGAGACCAAAATTCTTCTTTTAAAAAGTGAACCAACTGAATAGTGTTTGTTTGGCAGTAGCATTCGCCTCTGTTTCATTTCTGTGGCTCTGAGGGTTTTTTACTTTAAGTTTAATGTGTGATAATAATTCAATGATGAGGGGCAAATGAATGAAGTTGTTGTGGATGAGTCTTTTGGGACCAGTGACAACTGTTTGATTAGGTTTAAGATAGTTATGGATAGGGACAGAGAGGGTCCACGTGTTAAAATGCTAATTTGGGGTAAGGCCAACTTTGAGGGAATGAGAGAAGGTCTCGCTCAAGTTGACTGGAGCAGGTTATTTGAGGGGATAGGAACATCGGCCAAATGGGATGTTTTTAAAAGTGCGCTGACAAAAGTTCAGGATACGTACAAACCCGTTAGAGTGAAGGGCAAAGCAGGCAAACGTAAGGAAGCTTGGCTGACGAGGGAAATTGAGGCATTGGTCAAATACAAGAAGGATGCATGGGACAGGTATAGGCAGCTGGGATCAAGTGCATCCCTGGAGGGGTTTGGGGAACTAAGGAGCAAAGAACAAGGGAAATCAGGACAAAAATAGGCCAGGAGATTATCCTGGCAGGTAGCATTAAGGACAATCCCAAAAGATTTTATAAATACATCAGGTGAAAAAGGGTAACTAGAGAGAGAGCGGGACCTCTCACGAATCAAAGCGGTCACCTCTGTGTGGAGCCACAGCAGATGGACAAGGTCCTCAATTGTTATTTCTGTATTTAACGAGCAGAAAGACAATGGGACGGAGGAACTTGGGGCAGTCAATGGAAGTGTGTTGAGAGCAGTCGGTGTTATCGTTGAGCAAGTACTGAAGGTACTGTCGTGTTTGAAGATAGACAAATCTCCAGGGCATGATCAGATATATCCGAGGACATTTCAGGATCTAGAGAGGAAATTGCGGGAACCCTGGTTGAGATTTACCAGTCGTCCTTAAATACAGGAGAGGTGCCGGAAGATTGGAAGGTGGCAAATGTTGTGCCTCTTTTCAAGAAGGGCTGCAGGGAAAAGACTGGGAACTATAGGCCAGTGAGCTTAACATCTGTAGTTGGTATGTTACTGGAGAGTATTGTGAGGGATAGGATATAGATGCAGTTAGATGGACAAGGGATGATTGGGGACCGTCAGTGTGGTTTTGTACGTGGGAGGTCATATCTCATGTATCAGATTGTGTTTTTTGAAGATATGACCAAAAAAGTTGATGAGGGCAGTGCTGTAGATGTTGTATACATGGTCTTCAGTAAGGCGTTCAAGAACTTTCCGCATGGTAGGCTGCTCTGGAAGGTTAGATCATCTGGGATCCAAGGAGAGATAGATTAATACATAGAAAATTACCTCCATGGAAGGAAGCAAAGGGTGATGGTGGAAGGTTGCTTCACAGACTGCATGCCTGTCACCAGTGGTGTGCCTCAGGGTTCGGTGCTGGGCCCATTACTGTTTGTTATCTACATCAATGATTTGGATGAGAACATAAAGGGTTGGAGTTAGGGTTTGCTGATGATACAAAAGTGGGTGGTTTATCAGATAGCAAAGATGGTTGTGCAAAATTGCATCAGGATCTTGATCAATTGGCCAGGTGAGTTAAGGAGTAGTTGATGGCATTTAATGCAGAGAAATGTGAGATGTTGCATTTTCGGAAGTCTAACATGGGCAGGATCTACACAGTGAATGATAGGGCTCTGGGGAGTGTTGTAGAGCTGAGGGATCTAGGAGTGCAGGTGCATGGTTACATGAAGGTGGAGTCGCAGGTAGACAAGGTGGTCAAAAAGGCTTTTGGCATTTTGGCCTTCATTAGTCAGAGTATTGAGTATAGAAGTTGGGAGGATATGTGGCAGTTGTCTAAGACGTTGGCGAGGTCACGTTTAGAGTATTGTGTCCAAACTAGAGGGAGAGAAAGTTATCTGCTAGCATCTGGGTGACCAAGGCATGGCAGGGAAATGGTGGAAAAGATAGGAATTTCAGCCCAGTGGACTCAGCCACAGGTGGTCCGACTGACAAATGACATTGGTACTTACATGCAGATCCAGTGAATGAATTAATGAATAAATAAATGAATTAATACTTTATTGCAATGGATTTCTTTGATTGCATCTCCAAGGTATATAAAGCGGGCCACACAAAGGGTGATGCCAATGTTACGCAGTATCTGTGACAGGTCCACCTTTGTTTTCGCCTCCATTCCCTTATGCCGGTGAAAATAGGAGAGAGCCTACCAGCCAACCATGATGCAACCACTAAAATGTGATGGTCATTGTTATTCATAAAAAAAGCTGCTTCTGCATGGTAGAGGTTGAGTCGGATAGATTGGAGAAGGAAGATAATAGAGTGAGCCTGGGTGGGAGTGTGCACGAAAAAAAAGACAGGCAGGAAGAGGTGGAGGAACATTGTGATGCTGATGGGCTGAAGTGTGTTTATTTCAATGGAATGAATATTGTAGGGAACAGTCTCTTATGGGCATCATGGTGGTGCAGCAGGTAGAGCTGCTGCCTCACAGTGGCAGGGACCCGGGTGTGATCCTGCCTATGGGTGCTTTCTTTATGGGGTTTGCACGTTCTCCCCGTGACCGTGTGGGTTTTCTCAGGTGATCCAGTTTCCTCCCACATTTCAAACATTGCAGATCTGTAGATAAATTTGCTTCTGTAAATTGCCCCTGGTGTGTCGGATGCAAAAGTGGAATAACATGGAACTGGGTGATCGATGGTCGGTGTGGACTCAGTGGGCCGGAGGGCCTGTTTCCACGCTGAATCTCTAAGCTAAACAAAATTAAACTGAGTTAATGCGGGTAAGCAGAGCCTGTATCGGAGTGTGGGTCCATCATGTTGAGGCCGTTGTGGAAACCTGGTTCCGAGATGAACATGACGGGCAGCTCAACATTCTGGGCTTTCCATGTTTCAGATGTGGTAGAGAGGGGGGTAAAAGAGGTGGAGGTGTTGTTGTTCTAATCAGGTAGACTGTCACAGACAGGACAGACTAGAGGGATCATTCACTCAGTCGATAGGGGTAGAACTTAGAAATCAGAAAGGTGCCACAGGATCGTACTATAGCAAGCGGGAGATCGAGGAACAGACATGGAGCAGATTTGTGAAAGATGCCAAAGCGACAGTGTTGTCTTTGTGGGTGACTTTAACCTCCCCAATATTGACTGGGACTTGCTCAGTGCCAAAGGCAGAGATGGTGCAGAATGTTGTGAGGTGTATCCAATATGGTTTCTTGACACCACATGCGGAAAGTCCAACCCAGGAAGGGTTTGTGTTGGGCCTTATGTTGGGAAATGAGCCTGGCCAGGTGACTGGTGTTGCAGTGGAAGGACATTTTGGCGAGATCGACCAAAACTCCATAAGTTTTAAGATTGTTTTGAACAGGGAGAAGGCTGGATCTTGCGGCAAGGTTCTAAACTGGAGTGAGGCAAAGAAGACGATATTAGGCAGGAGCTCAGAAATCCGCATCTGACACGAGGGAGTGATTCAAAGGCCATGTACAATGACTTGGACTAAACATAGACGGGTTGGGTTTGTAAGTTTACAGTTGACACCAATATATCTGGGGAGATGGATTGTGAGGAGGGCTGACAAACTATACAGTGGAAGAAGACTCAGCTAGAGAAATGGGTCGATGACATTTAAAGTGTGATATGTTGTCCTATGGAAAGTCGTGTATAAAGGGAAAATGTACAATCAATGGCGTGACCCTGAACAACATAGACATGCAGAGGGATCTTGGAGTTCAAGTCCATAACTCCCTGAAAGTGGTACCACAAGTAGATAGAGTGTTAAAAAAGGCATATGGTGTGCTTGCTTACGTAGGTCAGGGTATTGAAATTTAGATAGTCAGATATTTTTAAGGCAGAAATAGACAAATGCTTCATAAGAACGGGTGTCAAGGGTTATGGGAAGAAGGCAGGAAAATGTGAGTAGGAGAGCAGAGATCAGCCATGATTCAATGGCGGAGTAGACTCAATGGGCTGAATGGCCTAATTCTACACCTATAACGTGAACTTGTGATGCAGATTTATTGGACTTTGCTTAGGCTGTATTTCAAGTAGAGTGTGCAGTGCTGGTCACCCCATCACAGGGAGGATGTGGAGGCTTTGGAAAAGGCGCAG
Organism: Raja brachyura; assembly: GCA_963514005.1. Next base: position 90,947,334 of record OY740787.1, on the reverse strand, counting down.
AAGAGATTTAACAGAATGATGCCGGATTTGGGGGCATTGCTGAGGAAATGAGGGACTGGTAGATGGAAGATGTTGGGACATTTCCGTACATTCTGCTTCATTGTGATGCTGCTCGAATGGAAGAAACGTTGACTGGAACCCCTAGTTTTAAATGTGCAAAGAATTATGGCTGATTTCAGCTCCATGGGAAAAGATAGTGTTCTTTGTTGTGGATCAGATATCATCAGAATTCACAAATAGAAACTAATAATCAAAGCAGTAAAGTGGAGAATACTTTATTATTCGGAAGAATATTTCAGTAGGACAAGATCATTTTTTTCAGCAACAATCTAGAAGTCCCTCATGCGCCTGAAAGACCCGATGGTGGAGTTGTAGCCGCCCCAGTCATTGTATTTCCTGTACTCCCCGGGCCTCATGAAGTACTGTCGGCCTCTGTAGTTGGGCTGTTCATAGAAGATCCAGTAACCATCCATCACGTGGCAGGAGTGAATGTCACGGTAACGGAAGCGATCGTAGACGGAGGGACAGTCGTCCATGAATTCCATCATCTGTCCTCCAAAGTCAGGCCTCTCGTAAATCTTCATCCTGTAGTTGCCTCCTCGGTACTGGAATGGAAAGAAGATGGTGATTGTCTTAATGCTACATCTGGATCAATGTCTAGAAAGAAGCAACGGACCAGCAAGCTCTATTGATGCAAATAGTATTTGATCGCTGAAGTCTATTACTCGTACGATGGGCTGGAGAAACAGTAAGCAGTTGAGAACACCAAATAAATGCATCTAAATCTGGTAATACTTAACCGGACAGGCAGCATCTGTGGATGGAGAAGCAATTCATAACTTCATAAGTTATACGTGCCAATTTAAGCTATTCGGCCCATCAAGTCTTCTCTGCCATCCAATCATGGCTGATCTACCTTTCCCTCTCAACTCCATTCTCCTTCCTTCTCCACACAACCCCTGTCATTCACATTACTTCTCCGAGGAGGGAGAAGGATCGAGCAACTAAAGCGAATACCTGTGAAAGTGCGGCACCCAACATGGACTGGGTGGTTGAAGTGATGGTGCCACTAGCTGATGGGGAATGGTGAAGGAGTGAGGAAATGTAAACAGAAGGCGATGCGAGAGAAAAACTCATGTTTTAACTGTGGCTGGAAATCTGAAGTGAAAGAATGCCAAAGAATCCAAGAGATCAGGTGTGTCTTTGAAGAAGAAAACGTGGAATCATTATCTTCAAGAACATTTCTTAGAACTTGCTTTATTCCGAGAGAGAGACTGGTTATTAGAAATTGAAATTAGAAAATGAAGATAGACACAAAATGTTGGAGTAACTCAGCGGGGCAGGCAACATCGTAGATAGAAGGAATGGGTGACATTTCGTGTCGAGCCCCTTCTTCAGACCGAGTGTCAACGGAGACACAGAGATAAGGAAGGGTAAGGTGTGAAAACAAGACATCAAAGGGGATAAGGCTCAAGTAAAACGAGGAATAGATCGAGGTTAGCTTGCGGAAGGTGGCAACAAAGCATAGAGAGATAAAATTTAATCAGGAGGACAGTCAGACTGGTTGGAGACTCAGAAAGGGGAGGGACAGAGAGAGAGGGAAAGCAAGGATTACTTGAAGTTAGTGAAGTCAATATTCATACCGCTGCCCTAGTGAAATATGAGGTGCTGTTCCTTCAATTTGTGCTGGGCCTCACTCTGACAATGGAGGAGGCCCAGGACAGAGAGTTCAATATGTGAATGGGAGGAGGAGTTAAAGTGTTTAGCAACCGGGAGATGACCTGTAGATTAACCTTTAACATTGTGTTAAATAATTCACCTATCAGTTTGGCATATTTATTTACTGTGAGAAAAATACTGGATGATTTTACTTGAACTTTAGAGTTATGTGCAGCGAATCTAATCGGTGCATTTTAGGTATGGATAACGTTGTTACAAGAACAAAACTGTAAACCTCATTGCAAACTTAGCTACATCACTTCCAAATGCCGCGTCCTTACAAAAACATCCAAAAACCTTCCACAGTCGGTCAAGAGAAATTAAATATCAAACAACTTGCTCTTTTCTACTCGTCATTCAGGATAAAACACAAAAAAACTAAAAGGAACTCACATGAGGATAGCTGCGGCAGGACCTGATGTTGTCGTTGAATCCCATCCAGTGCTGGTAGTCAGGATACTCCCCCCTGTTCAGGACATACTGGTACCCCATGTAGTTGGGTTTCTCGTACGCCACCCACCAGTCGCTCTCCACACGGATGGAGTTACAGCGGCTGAAGTACGGGGACAGGTCGGCACAGTTGGTGCTGCACTCATAGTGCCGACCCTGGAAGTTCCTGTCCTCGTAGAAGATGATCTGTGGAGAGAGATAGGTTTTCAAATTGATAGGTTCTCAAACTAGGAAATATTCAGCAACAAATTCTGATATCGTTTAATGACCTAAATTGCCATTACCTTTCCCATTTTGAGCTCACAGTTGGCCTGGTAACTGACTGTGTGTAGCACTGTCTCACACAGCTAGGTATTTATACGCTGGGCAGAAAGCTTCACTCGATTATACTTTTGTTATTCTAATGATTCAGGATTGAAATTCAGCAGATACCAATGAAACCCATGGTAGAGTTTATTGTAGAAAAACTGTTGAAAGACACCTGATGTGTCCATGACTCTTTCTATTTTGCTGTTGTGTCACTTTAATTGTTGTTTGAGTAAAAGCAGTTTTGGACGATGACTAGTCCATATTATCCTGCGTGGTGCTTTGTGTCAAACTGCAACGTCTCATGGGCAACCTTTGGACGAGAAATTGATAAGTGGCAAGTGCCCATCGCAACAAACAAAACCTTTCCAATCTTTATTTCCAGATGTAAGAACACTGATCTGGTTCTTGAACCAAAGATAGACACAAAAAGCTGGAATAACTCAGCAGGTTAGACATCATCTCTGGAGTCTGAAGAAGAGTCTCGCCGCAAAACGTCACCTATTCCAGAGACGCTGCCTGTCCCACTGAGTTAAGGCACTGTCCCACTCACGTGTCCTTGACATGTAAATTACACAACCTCGCTGTCGCGTTGAGGCGCACGGGCATGGTGTGGGCGCTCGGGCCGGTCTCACTGAGAAGCGCGGAGGGGTATGGAGTTGTGCATGGTATCGCGCGGCGCTCCGGGATTTTGTACCGAACAAAATCTCCGCGCGCCACCGGCCTGTCGCGTAACTGACAGCCAAAGTGGGACAGGCCTAAGAGCCTGGCATGATGCAACGTTGCACCTCCAACATCAGTAGAAGCAGGCAAACGATCGTCAAACTCAGCCTGGGGCTCACGGCCGTTGCAGATCCGGATCCGACCCCACTTCTACTCCCAGAGCTGGGCCAAGAAAATTGAAGATAGATAAAAAATGCAGGAGTAATTCAGCGGGACCAGCAGCATCTCTGGAGAGAAGGAATGGATGTTTCGGGTCAAGACTCTTCTTTCAGACTGAAGAAGAGTCTCGACCCGAAACACCACCCATTGCTTCTCTCCAGAGATGCTGCCGGGCCTGCTGAATTATTCCTGCATTTTGTGTCCATCTTCAAATGAAGTCACACGCTCCAGACGGCTGTGCGGTCGCATGAAGTTGCGCGCGACCTTCGCGGGACCGTCGCGCCTCAACATGACCACGAGGTCGCGTAATTAGCATGCCAAGGACACGTAAGTGGGACAGGGGCTTTACTCTTTGGTTTAAACCATCATCCACAGTTCCTTCGTCCACAGAGGAACTTCTTGAACCAACCTGCACAAACTGAACTCTACATTTACAATGGAATATTGTGAGCCACCTCTTGCACTACCACGAACATAAGTGCAATTTGTGCATGTTTTATGTGTTGTGTGTTATCTGAACCTGTGATGCTGCTACAAGCAAGATATTTATTGTATCTTATTGTTGGAATAACTTAATTCACGCACAGTGATTAAGATCCAAAGACTTTTATTAGCTTTACAGCATAGGTAACTTCATCTTAACACATAACTCTAAACTGGGGAAGAAAGGGGAAGAGAGGCTTGCTATTAAACTAGTGGGCAGAGCTACAGTATGACTCATAACATGAGTGACACTGATCTACATCCTCCCTCTTAAAGAATTAAATGTCAGTACAAAACCATTGACTAAATAAGGCATGCATAGCAATTGATAATAAGCTGGAGGAAAGTCAAACATAGACCGGGTACTTCACAGTCTTGTTGACACGAGGCTTGCAGACACGACCAGCACACGTGCGATATAAAACATCTCCGTTTTTTGCGGCCAGGGACAGAGTCGGTGGCATGACTGGTGGCGGAGATTGAAACAGCATTCCCGATGATGAAACAGGAGAATTTGGCACAGGCGGAGGAGGCGTCACCATTGGCATAGCAGCCGTTTCAGAACTGGGTTGTGGTGCTAGTACAGGCGGATCGATGCCGCTAGATGTGAACGGAAATGTACTTGTACGGTCAGGATAATACGGAGGTGGAGCTGGCTCATTCACAGGTAGGATATGTTAGCTGTTACGTCTGTAGGTGCCGCCATTAACAATGACCAAATATGAGCGTGGCTCAGATGCAGTTCCAGAAATTACACCGATACGGTCATGACCTTTGTTGTCAGGTTGCAAACGAACCACCTGCCCCTTGGTTAATGGTGGCAGCGGTCTGCTTGTTTTGTCATACCCCTGTTTTTGAATGCCACGCTTTTGCTGCAGCCTGGACTGGACTTCCGATGGTGGGACCACCTGTGGGATCAATGCCTGATCTGCCACAGGCACCGTGGCTCAGTTCTGCCTTGACAATAATCGTTGAGCAGGTGAACCCAAGATGGGGTCGCGCGAGATGTTGCGTAAGTTGAGCATGTCCAGGTACACGTCAGAATTAGCTCTGTTGGATCGTTCCATGAGCTGTTCAGCTCTCTTGACAGCCCATTCGAATGTGAATATTCATGGCTGCTGGTGATGTGGCGAAAACCCCAGCGTGTACCAAACTCCTTGAAGTGTTGGCTGGTAAATTGACTGCCGTTAGCAGATAGCAGTATGCAAGGAGCTCCGTGGTCTGCAAAATGGTGAGCAAGCTTTAAAACTACTCCCGCGAGAAGTGGGGCTGCTAAGAAAATCGATGTCAAACCAGCCGGAATACGAGTCAACAAGTACCAGATACTGCTTGCCATGCAATTCAAATATGTCAGTTGCCACTATAGACCACGGGAGGACAAGACCCGGGTGTGAGAGAAGTGGTTGCTTTTGTTGATGAGGTGCCAAGCTTTTACACACTGCACAGGATGCCACATTCTCGAGAATATATTCAACCATACCATGCCAGTAAAACATGTTTTTTGTTCGTAGGACGGTGGTTTCAGCGCCTGGATGCCCTGCATGGACAGCGTCAAAATACTTGTTGTGTAGCAAAGCAGGGACTACAGCCTTGTGGCCTTTTACGACAATGCCATCCTGCAGTACTAGCTCATCACGGACGGCAAAGAAGGGCCCAACTGGAAGCGGTACATTGTAATGCGTGTCTGACCAGCCACGCTTAATGATGGAGGCAAGCGACCGTAAGGTGCTGTCAGCAGCAGTGTTGGCAACAAGGTCCCCCACACAGGACGAGGGAATAAAAGACACAGTCATTATCACAAAGTTGTCATCCGGTGAGAGCGGACCCTCGCATGTCGTTCGGGGAGCACACGATGCTGACCAGGAGTTGGTGGTCAGTTTCAATCCTGCCCGTATGTTTAAGTTAGTAAGTTTAATAACTCTATCTTCGGACATACGTTCACGATTGCATGCGAAAATGACTGCTAGCAGCTCCTTTTCAATTTGGGCGTAGGGCTGTTCCATGTCAGTCATGGTGCGCGAGGCATAGGCAACAGGTCTGTTGCCGCTACACCGTCATCTTGAAGACATGCTGTGCCTAGTCCGTGTTGTGAAGCGTCACAAGTCAGTGTGACCGGTCGTTTAGGATCAAAATAAGCGAGAGTTGGGGCACAAGACATTTGCTGCTTAAGTGTCTTGTGAAATGCCCTCTGCTGTTGCTTGTGCCAGGCCCAAACAGTGTCTTTGTGGGTAAGCTGGCGTAACGGGGCTGATATTTCACTGAGGTTCGGAATAAATTTACTCAGGTAGTTTACCATGCCAAGGAATCTCTGCAGATTAAGCACATCTGTGGGTGCTGGTAAGTCGTTGATGGAACTGGTTTTTGCCGGATCAGTTTTTAGTGAACACATGGCCTGCGTAGTTCACCTCACTTATTTGCATAGTATTTGCATTTTCTGTATTCTGTATCTGTATTTGCATTTTTGAGGGTTTAACGAGGTTGATTGGATTAGCGCGGTCCAGGAACTTTGTTAGATTAGCATTGTGTTCTTGGATACTTCGTCCAGCAACAAGGATATCATACACCACAATGGAGCATTGCAAACCTGCAAACAATTATTTCATAGCCCGTTGAAATACTTCACTAGCTGAGCTTATGCCAAAAGGCATGTGAAGGAATCTATATTGCCCAATTTATGCCTCTCCAGGACGTTCAGCGGATGTTGCTGCAACTTCAGAAGTATGGCATTGCTCTGACCTACAAACGTGGTAAGGACATGCACTCTCTCTCGTGTGCACCCTGAAAGACCTCCGAGGGTCCACCCTCACCGGCTGACGACTTTATAACAATGACTGTGTCTTTCCAGGACTTAGTCAGTACATAATTCACATAACTGTCGGAACTGTCGATCAAACCTAGCTGGTTTAAAATGAAATCTTCTGCAACACCGAGCAGCTTCTGTGCCTGCTAGGTTAAGGAGGATCGAGGCACGAACACCTGGAGCAGCAGCCAGGTGAGCAGCATCTATGTAAATGGTGAAATCTTCTTCAAATATGCACAACCGTTCTGCGAGGTCTTCATCAAACACCAGGATCTCTGGTTTTCAGAGAGCAGAAGCCATAGTGAAACATATACGGGACAAAAATAAATAAATAGAGAAAAGCAATAGAATTAGGCAAGGAATGAGCCCACGTTTTCTGACAGCATGTTGGAATGTCTTGACTCACGCACAGTGATTAAGATTCAAATAATTTTATTCGCAATACAGCATAGGTAACATCATCTTAACACACTACTCAATAGACAATAGACACTGGACAATAGGTGCAGGAGTAGGCCATTCGGCCCATCGACCCAGCACCGCCATTCAATGTGATCATGGCTGATCATCCCCAATCAGTACCCCATTCCTGCCTTCTGCCCATATCCCCTGACTCCATTCTTTTTAAGAGCCCTACCTAACTCTCTCTTGGAAGCATCCAGAGAACATGCCTCCACCGACCTCTGAGGCAGAGAATTCCACAGACTCACCACTCTCTGTGAGAAAAAGTGTTTCCTTGTCTCCGTTCTAAATGGCTTACTCCTTATTCTTAAACTGTGGCCCCTGGTTCTGGACTCCCCCAACATCGGGAACATATTTCCTGCCTCTAGCGTGTCCAAACCCTTAACAATCTTATATGTTTCAATGAGACCCCCTCTCATCCTTCTAAACTCCAGAGTGTACAAGCCCAGCCGCTCCATTCTCTCAGCATATGACAGTCCCGCCATCCCCGGGAATTAAGCTTGTAAACCTACGCTGCACTCCCTCAATGGCAAGAATGTCCTTCCTCAAATTAGGGGACCAGAACTGCACACAGTACTCCAGGTGTGGTCTCAAGACTGGGGAAGAAAGGGAAAAGGGCTTTGTATTAAACCAGTGGGCAGGGCCACAGTATGACTCATAGCATGTGATACTGATCTACACTTGGCACATGGTACTTGTGCATATGATACTAAACTTTACTTCCATTGAGGTCAAGAGTTGAGTTTGTTGTTACTCCTCTATATCCATTCATCCGCTTATCGTGTATAAATGCCTGGCACATATAAATTTTAGGTCAACGATGATTCTCAGGATATTTAGTTTAGTTCAGAGATACAGGGCAGAATCAGGCCCATCGGCCCACCAATTCCACGCCGGCCAGCAATCTCTGCACATTAACACTATCCTACACATATGAGGGACCATTTTCACTTTTACCAAGCCAACCTACAAACCCGTACGTCTTTGGAGGAAATCGAAGATCTCGGAGAAAACCCATCAGGTCACGGGGAGCATGTACAAACCCCGTACAGACAGCACCCGTGGTCAGGATCGAACCTGGGTCTCTGGCGCTGCAAGCGCAGTAAGGCAGCAACTCTAACGGTGTGACTCGATGTTGGTGGTAGGGGGAAGGGGGACGGAATTGCAATGCAATATCAAAGGAAATGGTGAGAGTTCTTACATCAGGAAATAGTGATCGGCAGGGTTTTGTTTGGTGTGATGGGCACTTGCCACTTATCAACTTCTCGTCCAAAGGTTGCCCATGAGACGTTGCAGTTTGACACAAAGCACCACGCAGGATAATATGGACTAGTCATTGTCCAAAACTGCTTTTACTCAAACAACAATTAAAGTGACACAACAGCAAAATAGAAAGAGCCATTGACACATCAGGTGTCTTTCAACAGTTTTCTACCATGGGTTTCATTGGTATCTGCTGAATTTCAATCCTGAATCATTAGAATAACAAAAGTCTAACCTAGTGAAGCTTTCTGCCCAGCGTATAAATACCTAGCTGTGTGAGACAGTGCTACACACAGCCAGTTACCAGGCCAACTGTGAGCTCAAAATGGGAAAGGTAATGGCAATTTAGGTCATGAAACGATATTAGAATTTGTTGCTGAATATTTCCTAGTTTGAGAACCTATCAATTTGAAAACCTATCTCTCTCCACAGATCATCTTCTACGAGGACAGGAACTTCCAGGGTCGGCACTATGAGTGCAGCACCGACTGTGCCGACCTGTCCCCTTACTTCAGCCGCTGTAACTCCATCCGTGTGGAGAGTGACTGGTGGGTGGCGTACGAGAAACCCAACTACATGGGGTACCAGTATGTCCTGAACAGGGGGGAGTATCCTGACTACCAGCGCTGGATGGGATTCAACGACAACATCAGGTCCTGCCGCAGCTATCCTCATGTGAGTTCCTTTTAGTTTTTTTTGTGTTTTATCCTGAATGACGAGTAGAAAAGAGCAAGTTGTTTGATATTTAATTTCTCTTGACCGACTGTGGAAGGTTTTTGATGTTTTTGTAAGGACGCGGCATTTGGAAGTGATGTAGCTAAGTTTGCAATGAGGTTTACAGTTTTGTTCTTGTAACAACGTTATCCATACCTAAAATGCACCGATTAGATTCGCTGCACATAACTCTAAAGTTCAAGTAAAATCATCCAGTATTTTTCTCACAGTAAATAAATATGCCAAACTGATAGGTGAATTATTTAACACAATGTTAAAGGTTAATCTACAGGTCATCTCCCGGTTGCTAAACACTTTAACTCCTCCTCCCATTCACATATTGAACTCTCTGTCCTGGGCCTCCTCCATTGTCAGAGTGAGGCCCAGCACAAATTGAAGGAACAGCACCTCATATTTCACTAGGGCAGCGGTATGAATATTGACTTCACTAACTTCAAGTAATCCTAGCTTTCCCTCTCTCTCTGTCCCTCCCCTTTCTGAGTTCTCCAACCAGTCTAACTGTCCTCCTGATTACATTTTATCTCTCTATGCTTTGTGGCCACCTTCCGCAAGCTAACAATGATCTCATCTGCGTTTTCCTTGAGCCTTTTCCCCTTTGATGTCTTGTTTTCACACCTTACCCTTCCTTATCTCTGTGTCTCCCTCTCCGTTGACTCTCGGTCTGAAGAAGGGTCTCGACCCAAAACGTCACCCATTCCTTCTATCTAAGATGTTGCCTGTCCTGCTGAGTTACTCCAGCATTTTGTGTCTATCTTCATTCTCTAATTTCAATTTCTAATAACCAGTCTCTCTCTCAGAACAAGCAACTTCTAAGAAATGTTCTTGAAGATAATGATTCCACGTTTTCTTCTTCAAAGACACACCTGATCTCTTGGATTCTTTAGCATTCTTTCACTTCAGATTTCCAGCCACAGTTGAAACATGAGTTTTTCTCTCACATCGCCTTCTGTTTACATTTCCTCACTCCTTCACCATTCCCCATCAGCTAGTGGCACCATCACTTCAACCACCCAGTCCATGTTGGGTGCCGCACTTTCACAGGTATTCGCTTTGGTTGCTCGATCCTTCTCCCTCCTCGGAGAAGTAATGTGAATGACAGGGGTTGTGTGGAGAAGGAAGGAGAATGGGGTTGAGAGGGAAAGGTAGATCAGCCATGATTGGATGGCAGAGTAGACTTGATGGGCCGAATAGCTTAAATTGGCACGTATAACTTATGAAGTTATGAATTGCTTCTCCCTCCACAGATGCTGCCTGCCCGGTTAAGTATTACCAGATTTAGATGCATTTATTTGGTGTTCTCAACTGCTCACTGTTTCTCCAGCCCATCGTACGAGTAATAGACTTCAGCGATCAAATACTATTTGCATCAATAGAGCTTGCTGGTCCGTTGCTTCTTTCTAGACATTGATCCAGATGTAGCATTAAGACAATCACCATCTTCTTTCCATTCCAGTACCGAGGAGGCAACTACAGGATGAAGATTTACGAGAGGCCTGACTTTGGAGGACAGATGATGGAATTCATGGACGACTGTCCCTCCGTCTACGATCGTTTCCGTTACCATGACATTCACTCCTGCCAAGTCATGGATGGTTACTGGATCTTCTATGAACAGCCCAACTACAGAGGCCGACAGTACTTCATGAGGCCCGGGGAGTACAGGAAATACAATGACTGGGGTGGCTACAACTCCACCATCGGGTCTTTCAGGCGCATGAGGGACTTCTAGATTGTTGCTGAAAAAAATGATCTTGTCCTACTGAAATATTCTTCTGAATAATAAAGTATTCTCCACTTTATTGCTTTGATTATTAGTTTCTATTTGTGAATTCTGATGATATCTGATCCACAACAAAGAACACTATCTTTTCCCATGGAGCTGAAATCAGCCATAATTCTTTGCACATTTAAAACTAGGGGTTCCTGTCACCTTTTCTTCCATTCGAGCAGCATCACAATGAAGCAGAATGTACGGAAATGTCCCAACATCTTCCATCTACCAGTCCCTCATTTCCTCAGCAATGCCCCCAAATCCGGCATCATTCTGTTAAATCTCTTCTGCGCCTTTTCCAAAGCCTCCACATCCTCCCTGTAATGGGGTGACCAGCGCTGCACACTCTACTTGAAATACAGCCTAAGCAAAGTCCAATAAATCTGCATCACAAGTTCACGTTATAGGTGTAGAATTAGGCCATTCGGCCCATTGAGTCTACTCCGCCATTGAATCATGGCTGATCTCTGCTCTCCTACTCACATTTTCCTGCCTTCTTCCCATAACCCTTGACACCCGTTCTTATGAAGCATTTGTCTATTTCTGCCTTAAAAATATCTGACTATCTAAATTTCAATACCCTGACCTACGTAAGCAAGCACACCATATGCCTTTTTTAACACTCTATCTACTTGTGGTCCACTTTCAGGGAGTTATGGACGAACTCCAAGATCCCTTTGCATGTCCATGCAGTTCAGGGTCACGCCATTAATTGTACATTTTCTCTTTATACACGACTTTCCAAAGGACAACATATCACACTTGCTCATTTTAAATGTCATCGACCCATTTCTCTTGCTGAGTCTTCTTCCACTGTATAGTTTGTCAGCCTTCCTCACAATCCACCTCCCCAGATATATTGGTGTCAACTGTAAACTTACAACCCAACCCGTCTATGTTTAGTCCAAGTCATTGTACATGGCCTTTGAATCACTCCCTCGTGTCAGATGCGGATTTCTGGGGTCCTGCCTAATATCGTCTTCTTTGCCTCACTCCAGTTTAGAACCTTGCCGCAAGATCCAGCCTTCTCCCTGTTCAAAACAATCTGAAAACTTATGGAGTTTTGGTCGATCTCGCCAAAATGTCCTTCCACTGCAACACCAGTCACCTGGCCAGGCTCATTTCCCAACATAAGGCCCAACACAAACCCTTCCTGGGTTGGACTTTCCGCATGTGGTGTCAAGAAACCATCTTGGATACACCTCACAACATTCTGCACCGTCTCTGCCTTTGGCACTGAGCAAGTCCAGGTCTATATTGGGGAGGTTAAAGTCACCCACAAACACAACCCTGTCTCTTTGGCATCTTTCACAAATCTGCTCCATGTCTGTTCCTCGATCTCCCGCTTGCTATAGTACGATCCTGTGGCACCTTTCTGATTTCTAAGTTCTACCCCTATCGACTGAGTGAATGATCCCTCTAGTCTGTCCTGTCTGTGACAGTCTACCTGATTAGAACAACAACACCTCCACCTCTTTTACCCCCCTCTCTACCACATCTGAAACATGGAAAGCCCGGAATGTTGAGCTGCCCGTCATGTTCATCTCGGAACCAGATTTCCACAACGGCCTCAACATGATGGACCCACACTCCGATACAGGCTCTGCTTACCCGCATTAACTCAGTTTAATTTTGTTTAGCTTAGAGATTCAGCGTGGAAACAGGCCCTCCGGCCCACTGAGTCCACACCGACCATCGATCACCCAGTTCCATGTTACTCCACTTTTGCATCCGACACACCAGGGGCAATTTACAGAAGCAAATTTATCTACAGATCCGCAAAGTTTGAAATGTGGGAGGAAACTGGATCACCTGAGAAAACCCACGCGGCCACGGGGAGAAGTTCAAGTTCAAGTGAGTTTATTGTCATGTGTCCCTGATAGGACAATGAAATTCTTGCTTTGCTTCAGCACAACAGAGCATAGTAGGCATTGACTACAAAACAGATCAGTGTGTCCATATACCATTATATAAATATATACACACATGAATAAATAAACTGATAAAGTGCAAATAACAGATAATGGGTTATTAATGTTCAGAGTTTTGTCCGAGCCAGGTTTAATAGCCTGATGGCTGTGGGGAAGTAGCTATTCCTGAACCTGGTCATTGCATTCTTCAGGCTCCTGTACCTTCTACCTGAAGGTAGCAGGGAGATGAGTGTGTGGCCATGGCGGTGTGGGTCTTTGATGATACTGCCAGCCAGATATATCCTCTCGATGGAAGGAAGGTCAGAGCCGATGATGGACTGGGCAGCGTTTACTACTTTTTGAAGTCTTTTCCTCTGCAGGGCGCTCAAGTTGCCGAACCAAGCCACGATGCAACTGGTCAGCAAGCTTTCTACTCTGCACCTGTAGAAGTTAGAGTCCTCTGAACGTACAAACTCCTTAAAGACAGCACCCATAGGCGGGATCAAAGCCGGGTCTCTGACTGTGAGGCAGCAGCTCTACCCGCTGCACCACCGTGATGCGCCTAAGTAACAGTTCTCTACAATACTCCTTGCATTGAAATAAACACACTTCAGCCCACCAGCATCACAATATTTCTTCACCTCTTTCTGCCTGTCTTTTCTTTCGTGCTCACTCTCATCCAGGCTCACTATATTACCTTCCTTCTCCGATCTATCCGACTCAACCTCTATCATGCAGATGCAGCTTTTATTATGAACTAGACTAAATGGGACCGAGTGTGTCCCATGTTCACACGGGAAGGCTGGTCCCCCAACGCAATATTCCACCTCTCCACCAATTCCAATATTGGTGGCCAGTGGGGGGGTGGGGGGGGGGGGGGCTTTCAAGAGGGCTAGTATGGGTGTTGTGGGCCAAATGGATTCTTGGGGTGACTGCTCAGTCACTGAAGCATGATGTGCTGGCAGTTGACTCACGGCAGGTGGGCTAGCATTTGCCTCATGGCTATTCCTTGAAATTCCATTTCAAGCAGGGTGCAAGGCCACCAAATTCACATGCAGTTTCTGACCACTTCAAGCAGGGTGCAAGGCAACCAAATTCAAATGCAGTTTAATACCATTTCAAGGTGAGTGCAAAGCCCACCAATTTCAGGTGCTGTTTCCTACCACTTCAAGCATGGTGCAAGGCCACTGAATTCAAGTGCAGTTTCCTACCACTTCAAGCAGGGAGCAAGGCCACCAAATTCAAGTGCAGTTTCCGACCACTTCAAGCAGGGTGCAAGGCCACCGAATTCAAGTGCAGTTTCATACCACTTCAAGCAGGTTGCAGGGCCACCAAACTCAAGTGCAGTTTCATGCCACTTCAAGCAGGGTGCAAGGCCACCAAATGTTAGTTCAGTTTCATGCCACCATTTTGTTTCTATCTGTAAACCAGCATCTGCAGTTCCTTCCTATGTATCTTTTGAAGTTTCTCTCTGTGCTGCTCCTACTTTTATTTCTGAAAATATAATAGCCCCAACCAAGCATCCTCTCTTGTTCTCAAATATGGAAAATAAAATTGGAGATTGAGATCATTCCAATTCACCCCAGCATTCTGACATTATCACTGAATGCGACAGACAGAATTAACCTCACAGGGAAAGTATCATGTACAAACAAAGAACTGCAGATGCTGGCTAACACATAAAGACATAAAGTGCTGGAGTAACTCAGTGGGTCAGGCAGCATCTCTGTAGAACAAGGACAGGTGATGTTTCGATTCAAAACCCTTCTTCGGACACGTTTTTGTACATTCTTTCTTGTACATCACTTAACCAACCAACTGACCAAATGGTGCCAGCACAACAACCTGGTTCTCAATATCAGCAAAACCAAGGAACTGATTGTGGACTTTGGAAGAGGAAGGTTGAGGACTCACAATCCTGTTTACATCAATGGGACGATGGTGGAGAGAGTCAAAAACTTCAAATTCCTGGGCGTGCATATTTCCGACAATCTTTCCTGGACCCAGAAAGAAAGCGCCTCTACTTCCTGAGAAGATTACAGAGATTCAGTACGTCAAAGAGGATTCTCTTGAACTTCTACAGGTGCACAGTAGAGAACATGCTGACTGGTTGCATCATGGCCTGGTTCGGCAACTTGAACATCCAGGAACGGAAAAGACTGCTAAAATCTGTGAACACTGCCCAGCCCATCACCAGCTCTGACCTCCCCACCATCGATGGGATCTATCACAGTCGCTGCCTCAAAAAGGCAGCCAACATCATCAGAGATGCTGGCCACACACTCATCTCACCACTGCCATTGGGAAGAAGGTACAGGACATGCGAACTGTAACGTCCAGGTTCAGGAACAGCTTCTTCCCTACAGCATCGGGCTATTAAACACCACAACAAATAACCTATGAGCTACAATAGACTACAATAGAATAGAAACATAGAAACATATAAATTAGGTGCAGGAGTAAGCCATTCGGCCCTTCGAGCCTGCACCGCCATTCAATATGATCGTGGCTGATCATCCAACTCAATAATATTATTATTATTAATATTATTATTAATTATATTATTATTAATATTATTATTATTATCACTGTTATTGTTTGGGGTTTTTTTCTGAGTTTTTGTTATATTATTTATTATGTTTATATATTCTGTTGTGCTGCAGTAAGTAAGAATCTTATTGTTCCATCTGGGACATATGGCAATAAATCACTCTTGACTCCTGACTCCATATTCAAACAAAGTACTGGGAGGCTCTCGAGTTGCTATCCCACAAAGTTTGCGGCAAAAAGGGAAGTATTGACAGTTGGAAGGACAATATCCCACAGACATCATTTGTTGAAACAAAATTGTGATTCTTAAAGTTTCTTAGTTTAGTATCATAGAGACATACAGATATTGGGGCCCACCTGCATGCCGACCAAGGTGCCCCATCTAAGCTAGTCCCCTTTACCTGCATTTGCCCCAAATCCTTCAAAAGAATGGCAATAAAGGGTTTTTTTTCTGGTTCGCTATGGTGTATCATAAGGGTCGGTGCTGGGGCCACCACTTCTCATGCTGTGTATCAATGATTTGGATGAGGGGATTGAAGCCTTTGTGGCTAGGTTTGCAGATGATAGGGATGATAGGTGGGGGGGCAGGTAATGTAGAAAATGCAGGGACTGCAGAAAGACTTGGACAGGTTGGGAGAGTGGGTTGAGACTTGGCAGATGGAATGCAGCATAGTAAAGTGTGGAGTCATGCATTTTGGTAGTAGGAATAAAGGCAAAGACTATTTTTTTAAATGGGGAGAAAAATTCAGAAATCAGAAGTGCAAAGGGAATTGGGAGTGCTGGTGCAGGATTTGCAAGTTGAATCGGTAGTAAGGAAGCTTAATGCAATGCTAGCATTAATTTCAGGAGGGCTAGAATACAAAACAGGGATGTGATGCTGAGGCTCTACAAGGCGCCTTTAGAAGACCGCATTTGGAGTATTGCGAGTAGTTTTGGGGTTCATGTCTGAGGAGCGATGTGTGCCTCTGCAGAGAGTCCAGAGGAGGTTTACGAGAATGATCCCAGGAACGAGTGTGTTAACATATGATGAGCGTTTGACGGCACTGGGCCTGTACTCGCTGGAGTTTAGGAGGATGAGGGGGTACTTCATTGAAACTTACCGAATATTAAAAAGTGATTTCTGAGTATGGGCCTGAGGAATGTCCTCAGCCAGAGATCCATCTCACCAGCATTTTTATTTAGAGACAAATGGAAATTGGCCCTTTGGTAGCTATGTTACAAAACTTACCTTTAGCGGTGCTGCAGTTCTGCTGCTGGTCGTGTGCGCGACTTTGGCACCTTTAAGGGGGGGGGGGGGGGGGTTGAAATGTGGTTTTCCCCTTGTAATCCGGAGCTTTATTTTCTCGGAGTGCGATCTATTTTTGGAGATTCGTTCCGACTGCCGGTAAGTCCGTTTTTTAAAATAAATCATCCGACTATTTAATCACTGCAGTAAAATAAAAATTAGCTCCTAATGCCGTGAACGCCGACAAAGGGGATGGATTTTACGTAGGGGACAGGTAAGTGAAAGCTGTTTATTTTTACATATAAACTTGCTTTTTTAGGGGACTTTAATCAAATTTCATGTTGCGAAACGGTGATTTAGCCCCCATATGAACTGTCAGAATTCTTCCTGCTGACATGGGGTTTAAATTCACTGCAAACGCAACGTTCCAATCCAGCACATTCCATAAAATCCCACTCTCAAGCTGTTTAAAATGCCCATTAATTTACAGGCATTAAACACTGAAGTCCCTCAATTTGGCCTATAAATTAATGACAATTAGATTTAAAAATCATGTTTTATTGTGAATTATTGTGTGATTGTTCATTAGACACTTGGGCTTTAAATTAAAAAAAAAATCTTTCTTAAGAAATTGATAAATGTTTAGATCTAGTAATTTAATTTTGTAATTGGCTACAATTGGGTAACAAACTAATTATATGCTTTAATTTCAGGTCATCCAAGTGAGATTGTTTCATATTTGTTTCAGAATACTTCAATCTATAATAACTGAAAATTTCTTTCAGTTCTCTTAAATTTTAAGGAAGTTATGGGCTTTTGACTGTCCTCGATCACAACTTTTGTGACAAGTCAATAGAAAAGCAATAGGAAGCAAGCTGCTAATTTCCGAGTATGAAAATGGCCCTAACTTTTTTAATACTGAAGATATGAAAGTGAATTAGGTGTCAAATTAAACTTATTTTTATGCTTTATCTGATGGGATAAATTGCAGATTTGATTTTTTAAATCTCAAAATGTTGTAACATTGCTATCTTTGGTCCACCGAGTCTGTGCCAACTAACGCTCATCCCCGTACACGAACACTATCTAATACTATGCCAGGGACAATTTACAATTTCACCGAAGCCAATTAACCTACAAACCTGTACATCTTGTGCAGGAGGAAACCGGAGCGCCCGGAGAAAATCCACATGGTGCATAGGCAGACTCTGCCTACAGTCTGTTAATGTTTTAAAATCTTTTTTTAAATTTTAATTTGTCTTAAACGTTTGTTTTGGAGGTTTATTTAGTTTTCCAATGTGGGGGAGGGGGGCAGGGTAAGGGGGGAAACCGTTTCCCAGTCGCTTCCTGGCGAGGATGCGACTATTCTCCAAGTCGCGTCCTCGCCCCCCCTCCTCGCGGCCTACCAATTGGATTGGCCCGGCCTTTCCTGCCGAGGACCGGGGACTGGAGCAGAGCTTCAGCAGCGGCGGTGCAGCGCTGGATCCACCGCGGAGCGTGGCGATGCCTATCTGGATCGCCGTTTGAAGCTTCGGCAGCAGCAACATCCCGGAGCTGGGATTTGGAGAGTTCCCAGCGCGGGCGGCGCTGATTTCAACATCGCGGAGTCCTGGCATCCCGTTGCCGAGGGCCGCCAGCGTGAATCTCCACCTAGCTCGGCCTGTGGGCTTCGGGAGCCGCGGACTGCGGTAGGAAGTGGCCGATTCGGAGGTCCAAGCCGCTGAGGTTGTCCTCCCGTTCCGACGTCAGAGTTCCATCATCCCGGCGAGCGGGCCTGAGCGGCCGGCTGCCCGTAGCGGCGACTGCGGAGGGCTCCGGAGGCCCCGACCATGGGTGAACATCAGAGGAAGAGACTGACTTTGGTGCTTTCGTCGCAGTGGGAAACTTTGATTCTGCTGTGTGGGGATGTTTAATGTTGAACTCTATCGTGTGTTGTGTTCTTTATTTATTTGTTTGGCTGTGTGGTGATCACATTTCACTCTGCCAACTGGTAAATGTATCTTGTATCACATGCATCTTGAGAACATACAAACTCCTTACAGACAGCACACATGGTCAGGATTGAACCCAGGTGTCTGGTGCTGTAAGTCAGCAGGTTTACCGCTGTGACGCCCACTCCTCCTGCCCCCCTCCCTCCCCCAACCCCCACCCCTGCATCCTCTAGCTGGGAGGGGTGCACAGTTCATCAGAAGACACACCATGGGTGATGTCGACCAACAAGAGAGCAGGCTATTCTAGCCTGGGTATTGAGTAATGAGGAAGGGTTAGTTAGCAGTCTTGTTGTGCGTGGCCCCCTGGGCAAGAGTGACCATAATATGGTTGAGTTCCTCATTAGGATGGAGAGTGACATAATTAAGTCAGAAACAAGGGTTCTGAACTTAAACAAAGGTAACTTTGAAGGTATGAGACGTGAATTGACCAAGATAGACTGGCAAGCGATTCTTAAAGGGTTGACGGTGGATAGGCAATGGAAGACATTTAAAGACTGCATGGATGAACGACAACAATTGTTCATCCCAGTTTGGCAAAAGGATAAATCAGGGAAGGTAGTGCATCCGTGGATAACAAGGGAAATCAGGGATAGTATCAAAACAAAAGATGAAGCATACAAATTAGCCATAAAAAGCAGCCTATCAGAGGACTGGGAGAAATTCAGAGTCCAGCAGAGGAGGACAAAGGGCTTAATTAGGAAAGGGAAAATAGATTATGAAAAAAAACTGACAGGGAACATAAAAACTGACTGCAAAACTTTTTATAGATATGTGAAGAGAAAGAAATTAGTTAAAACAAATGTAGGTCCCTTGCAGCAAGAAACTGGTGAATTGACCATGGGGAACAAGGACATGGCAAACCAATTGAATAACTACTTTGGTTCTGTCTTCACAAAGGAAGACATAAATAATCTGCCGGAAATAGCAGGGGACCGGGAGTCAAATAAGATGGAGGAACTGAGTGAAATCCAGGTTAGCCGGGAAGTGGTGTTGTGTAAATTGAACGGATTAAAGGCTGATAAATCCCCAGGGCCAGATAGTCTGCATCCCAGAGTACTCAAGGGAGTAGCCACAGAAATAGTGGATGCATTAGTGATAATTTTTCAAAACTCCTTAGATTCTGGAGTAGTTCCTGAGGTTTGGGCGGTAGCTAACGTAACTCCACGTTTTAAAAAAGGAGGGAGAGAGAAAACGGGGAATTACAGTCCAGTTAGTCTAACATCGGTAGTGGGGAAACTGCTAGAGTCATTTATTAAAGATGGGATAGCAGCACATTTGGAAAGTGGTGAAATCATTGGGCAAAGTCAGCATGGATTTATGAGAGGTAAATCATGTCTGACGAATCTTATAGAATTTTTCGAGGATATAACTAGTAGAGTGGATAAGGGAGAACCAGTGGATGTGGTATATCTAGACTTTCAGAAGGCTTTCCACAAGGTCCCACATAAGAGATTAGCATACAAACTTAAAGCACACGGTATTGGGGGTTCAGTATTGATGTGGATAGAGAACTGCCTGGCAGACAGGATGCAAAGGGTAGGAGTAAACGGGTCCTTTTCAGAATGGCAGGCAGTAACTAGTGGGGTATCACAAGGCTCAGTGCTGGGACCCCAGCTATTTACAATATATATTAATGATTTGAATGAGGGAATTGAATGCAACATCTCCAAGTTTGCGGATGAAACTAAACAGGGGGGTAGTGTTAGGTGTGAGGAGGATGCTAGGAGGCTGCAAGGTGACTTGGATAGGCTGGGTGAGTGGACAAATGCATGGCAGATGCAGTATTATGTGGATAAATATTAGGTTATCCTCTTTGGTGGCAAAAACAGGAGGGTCGACTATTATCTGAATGGTGGCAGATTAGGAAAAGGGAAGTTGCAACGAGACCTGGGTGTCATGGTACACCAATCATTGAAAGTAGGCATGCAGGTGCAGCAGGCAGTGAAGAAAGCGAATGGTATGTTAGCACTCATAGCGAAATGATTTGAGTATAGGAGCAGGGAAGTTCTACTGCAGTTGTACAGGGTTTTGGTGAGACCACACTTGGTGAGGCAGGGATGGAGGCGAGAAAAGACCAGGACTAATCAGGGCCAGCCACAATGAGCTCAGGCAGGGTGGTGCCCTGGTGGGCCCAGTGTTGGCTGGGGAAGGTGTGATTTCAAGAGGGAAACAATGTGAAGAGCTGAGTTAAATAATTAGTGGGCGGAAAGGAGGCATGGGCGGAGGCGGAAGAGGAGGGGTTGGAGGGACAAGTTACTTAAAAATAGAGAATTCAACGTTCATACCATTGGTTTGTAAACTACCTCAGCAAAATATGAGATGCTGTTCCTCTAATTTACATGTGGCCTTACCCTGGCAATGGTGGAGGCCCAGAATAGAGAGGTCAGTGTGGGAATGGGAAGGGGAGTTGAAATGGTGGATGATGGGAGATTCCATGGGCCTCGTGGGTTAGATACAGTGTGAATCTCCTCTGACACTGACATTTCACACACTCCCAAAGCACGGGTTAGACACAGAGTGATTCAGAGTGACGCTCCCTTTAACCCTGACTCAGCAAGTTGCCCAAGCCCATTATTACACTAGTGCACAGTTATTTACCTTCAGCATCCCCTAGCAAAAAAAAAAACAGATTCATTGTCCAGTTCGGACCCTTGTCAGCATTTTTTTAATAGGAGCCAGAAGTGAAGAGACCACAACATGTCTGATTTGGATGTTGCAGTCGTATGTACAGTACAAATACCTTTCTGAATTGCAAACAATTACAACGTGAAGGTTGATTACATTGAGTCCTCTCGCTGGATCACAACACTACAGGTCCATCCACACATTTAATCTTCATGTACAACTCTTGCGAAGTATTAACCATATAATATAACCATATAACTATTACAGCACGGAAACAGGTCTTCTCGGCCCTTCCAGTCCGTGCCGACCATTTATTTTCCCCTAGTCCCATCTACCTGCACTCAAACCATACCTTTCCATTCCCTTCCCGTCCATATACCTATCCACTATTCTAATCCCCAGTGAATGAGCACGTGGAGCTTGTGGGCTTGCCTCTGAGTCAGATGGTTACAGCTTCCACTGCCACTGCTTTGGTCACTTTAGTTTAGAGATATAGAGTGGAAACAGGCCCTTTCACCCAACCTTTAGTCCGCATCGACCAGCGATCACACGTTCACACGGGATCTCTCCTATACACCAGGGACAATTTACAGAAGCCAATTAATCTTCAAACCTGCACATCTTTGGAACGTGGGATGAAGCAGGAGCACCTGGAGAAAACCCATGCGCTCACAGGGAGTCTAGACAGCATCCGTGGTCAGGATGGAACCTGGCTCTCTGATCTGTAAGGCAGCAACTGTCCCACTGTGCTGCCCTGTGATATGATAAAGATAAGCATTAAAGATGAAATTAACCCCAGGGCCCTCATCCTCGTTGAGGTTTAAAACAAAAGATACAAAAAAAAGAACTGTACCATATTATCCCAACTTCTATATTCAGTACCGACTAATGAAGGCCAGAGTACCAGGAACTGTCTTTGTCACCCTATCTACCTGTGATGCCACTTTCAAGGAATTATGTAGGTGTACTCCAAGATCCCTCTGCTCTACAACACTCCCCAGGGCTCCACCATTCTCTGTGTTGGTCTTGCCCACGTTAGACTTAATGCAACACCTTTGACTCATTTGCATTAAACTCCACCAGCCATTCCTCAGCCCATTTGCCCAGCTGCTCAGTATAGTGTTGCAATTGTAAGATTAAATGAGAACTTACCAGTTTGAAATTTGATCTTTATTTTATGAGGAGTTACGATGAGCGATTACGTGAAGAAGGCCATCAGAACGCATGAGCGTCAACTTTCAAAGCAGCGGTGTGAAATCACAGATAACAGTAGTTGAACTGAACATAGTAAGATTGGAGAGAACTACAACCTACCAGATGACCTTTATAATATGAGAGTGGGAGCGGTGGGCACGTAATCGCTCATCGTAACTCCTCATAAAATAAAGATCAAACTTCAAACTGGTAAGTTCTCGTTTAATCTTACTATTTTACTTCGGAGTCACGTGAGTGACCACGTGAAGATTTTGAAGCTCTGTGATTTCAAGCCGTGGAAAGGAGTCCACACAAGCACAACTGCATCAGTTGACCACAGATAAGGGAAACATTCACAATGCATACAGACATGACATAGATTTAAAACATGCTGATGCTTTTAAATGAACCTAAAATGGAGTGGCAAATACACCTGGTCTGGCAATGGGTTATTATAACATTTTCGAAAGTTTGTTTGTTTGACCATCCTGCAGCCACTAGGATGTGGTCCAGCGAAACGTACATAACCCTTGCTGCTGATGATGTAGCAGCCCTAATGGAGTGAGATCAGAAATTATAGTATCTACTCCTGCATTAGCCAAAACCCGTTTTTTAGGTACTAACAAACATTGCTAGTGCAGAGCCTCTAAGGCTCTTGGTGACCTTCACGTATTGTTGTTAATGTGTGGCCACACACAACCAAAGGTCCATGGGGTATGCCATGAAGACTTGTTTAGGACCTGACGCCCCTGGTCTGCTCTGCTTAACTACATCATAACATAAAATATGATATTATTAGTAGATGTACCGATCTTGTCCAGTCGCAATTTAAGTAGTGACTGGACCCATTGCGCTGAGACTAGCGCCATGAGCATAACCACTTTGTAAGTGATTTGCCCAGGGATAGAGATGTAGCTAGGCCCCACCTGCGAAGCAGTTTTAGCACAATGCTAACATCCCATATCTCCGAGAACCTGAGTCTGGAAAAATGCATTAAGAAATCCTTTATAATCTGGATATCAGTTGGTAACTCATGCAAATCCCATCCGCCTCCGTAACAAGAGATGGTATTTGTAATTTTCCATCTTTGAGTACTGGCATCAGTTTGTAATATAACTGAAGAGTTACTGAGCAAAAGTTACAGCAGCAATGCTGAATACTGTACATCCACCATTGTGACTTTGATAGCTTCAGCTGGTAATAGCATAGGTCTGTTAATAATGACCTGCATGGCACTTAAGAGGTTACTCCTTTGCACGTTGTAAGTTCTGATAATGCAAAGGTCCAAGTGCACAGCTACTATATTGCCAATTACACTTGAATAGAGGCTGCTTCATAACAACAAGGTTGCTACAGGCTTTTGTTAATTCCAATCTCTTGTCCCAGGGTGGAGTCATAGACAAATTAGGTAAATCTCAATAATCAAATAACTCTAGTTGGTATCAACTTAAATTTAACTGGATGGATGAGAAACCCCAATTTCTTAAATATAGTGTGTGGCTGAAACTGTTAATTTTAGCAAAATGCAGCATTTAGTATATCATGCAGATTGGCCCCATCCATCATTGCCCCATCCAGCTAAATTTCAAATATCTCCGGTGATCCCATGTGAATGAGAACTAAACAGTATGTTCACATTGTCATTTGTTCAAAAAACAAGTGTAAATATTACCAACTTGTAAATGGTACAGATACCCCATGTTTCGGAAAGAACCAGACCAACCTACCTTCATGGTTACCGGTGGTCTTATGGTAAGCCTAAAGGCCCCTGCGGGTTCTATTTCCGTCCTTGATTGGAGAGCAGGACTGTTAAGGTATGTGGATTCCATATTTTTCCTGAGGCCGGCTTGGGCCTTGGCCTGAAAGACCTTTGCCCAGCTTACAGGCTGCTACCAGCTTCAGTGAACCGCTTACAACCGATGGAGGCGTGGGGTGTGTTGTCGCCGAGACGATGAAGCTGTACTTGTCGTAGAGTTCGACAGCTTTGCTTCCACATCCAGGTCTTACCTGTTGGATAGGTTTTACCTGAAGAGAAGATTCGGCAGCTGGTTTGCATTTCCTGGGTTTTCAAGCCCCCTTCAATGTCACCCCTGATAGCGCTTTCAGGAACAATTTACAGGTGCACGGTATCTTACAATCATCACCTGTTCCTGTTATGATGTGATGTGCGGTTTTTCTGCCAACTCTTCCTGCAGCAACTCCCTTGTTTGCGAGGACCCTGGTTGCCATGACAGACATTTCTTGTCCCTCACGCATGTACTCGAGTATGCTCCACGGACATACTTCCAAGTTTTGGAGTCAGCTACACACTGACCCCTCGCACTCCCCTCCATAGCGAGGACGATTAGTGAGCAGCCCTGAACAGGTGCTGCCGCAGGCCCTTGAGGAGACCTGCGCTGATATGACCCCTCCACAGACCATATCCTTCGTGCCTCGTGGTATGCTCCCCGGCTATACCTCCGAACTCCGAGTTAGACAAAACTGACCCAGAATGCTCCCCTCCTCAGAGAGGGAGACATGTGCAGCCCTATAACAGGTGCCGCTGCCACAGACTCCCATGGCGATCCGGGCTGATAACTCCCTCCTTTGGAGCATATCATTGTGGAGCACTTCTCCATCAGGTGCTCCATGTGGGTTAAACCATGCTGTCAGCGACTCTGGACTCACTCTCCCGTCCTGGGTGCCGCTGACCGCATTATCAGCGACTGTGGTAGCGAAGCCGACAGCCGCCGGCTTCTCACGCTTACGCGGTCCGGACTGAGATCTCCCCACAGCCCATAACCGGTTTCCCCGCGGCTCGCCGGACTTCGCCCCAAAAATATCCAGCAGGAAACCTCTGTAAAAAGAGGTTCCTGCAAGAAAAAACAGAACCTGGTAAGAAATACAAAACTTACCTGTAGGTTTAAACTTACCGCAGGCGGGAGCAACGCGCCTGCCAGTCAGTCGCCGCGCAATGCGTCTGCGTAATTTCACGCGCATGCGTTCTGATGGCCTTCTTCACGTAGACACTCACGTAACTCCGAAGTACAATTTTCTGATAAATATCTGCACTCTCGATGATACCACCTCCTGTAGCATCATCTGCACACTCAGTAAACATGCCTTGTACATTCTCATCCAAATCATGGATATAAACCACAAACAGCAATGGCCCCAGCACCGATCCCTGAGGCACACCACTCGTCACAGGTCTCCAGTCCAATAACAGCCCCTGTGTGACCACCCACTGTTCTCCACACCAAGACTATCCTCTCCCCAGTTAGCGAGCTCTCCCAAGATACCATGCGATCTAACCTTCCCGAGGAACCTACAATGTGGAACTTTATCCAAGGACTTGCTGGTGTCAGAGACCTCTATTCCCCCACTTTAATTCAAGTGTTCATGCGTCAGAAATGATTTTGCACGCACACAATCCACAATCAGGGGCGGCACAGTGGCGCAGCGGTGGAGCTACTGCCTCACAGCACTTACACCGCCCTAGACTCGGGTTCAATCCCGACAAGGGGTGTCGGCAGCACGAGTTTGTACGTTCTCCCCGTGACCAGTGCGGGTTTTCATCGAGATCTTCAGTTTCATTCCACATTTCAAAGACGTACAGGTTTGCAGGTTAATTGGCTTGAAATAAATTGTAAACGGTCCCTAGTGAGTGTGTAAGATAGTGTTTGTGTGCGGGGATCGATGGTCAGTACAGACTCAATGGGCCGAAGAGCCTGTTTCCACGCTGTATCTCTAACCTACACTAAACCAAGTCTAATCTTACTATCACCCACACCTTGTCACGTGTAAATTAATAAATAAAATAATTGTCTACAGTTATGTTTGACATCATGTAGATTTGAGCATTCTACCACAATACGATTCATCAAATCGTATGAAACAGACCTGCAGGATTCGGAGCAGTGAATGCTCCAGAACTCTTTTGTTCAGATTACAAATAAAATGACATGAAAACACAATTGGAAGAATCAATGACACATCAGGTGCCTTTCGAATTCTTCTCTTCTCGCACTGCAGTGTGCGGTTATTTTTCCGCTGATTTTCAGTAGTGGTTCATTGTCATGACAAAAGAATAGCCCATTGATGTCTTTATAATGCACACTGTATAAATACCAAGCGACATGAGGCAGTGAAACACTCAGTCAGTTTCTAACCTCACTGGACACAAAATGGGAAAGGCAAGGAGAGCTCAGTGTGTTTGCATTCTATTGCATTGCGTATCTCTTGGGATGAACTGTTAACTTACAGATATTTATTTTCCTCTCCCCACAGGTCATCTTCTACGAGGACAGGAACTTCCAGGGTCGGCACTATGAGTGCAGCACCGACTGTGCCGACCTGTCCCCTTACTTCAGCCGCTGTAACTCCATCCGTGTGGAGAGTGACTGGTGGGTGGCGTACGAGAAACCCAACTACATGGGGTACCAGTACGTCCTGAACAGGGGGGAGTATCCTGACTACCAGCGCTGGATGGGATTCAACGACAACATCAGGTCCTGTCGCACCTACCCACATGTGAGTGAGAATTTGACGTGTTATATTCCATACACATCAGTACCAGGTGCTGGTCATTGTGTTTGTAGATTGAGTTCCTCAATGGTAATCCTTCAGCTGCCATTTCTTTACTGATTGGGATAACAAATGTTGAGTGTTTGAAGGCACTAGACCTGTATTTGCTGGCGTTTAGAAGGATGAGGGGGAAACCTCATTGAAACTTACATTGGATAGAGTGGATGTGGAGAGGATGCTTCCACTAGTGGGAGAGTCTAGGACTAGTTGCCATACCCTCAGAATAAAAGGAATTAGGTGAATCTGCGACAGTAGGCTGTGGAAGCCTTCATTGGATATTTTTATGGCGGAGATTGACAGATGCTTGATTAGTAACGGCTTCAGGGGATATGGGGCGAAGGCAGGAAAATGGGGTTGAGGGGGAGAGATACTGTAGATCAGCCATGAGTGAATAGCGGAGTAGACTTGATGGGCCAAATGGCCTAATTCTGCATCTATCACATGAACATGTGAACATGAATTTCTCAGTGTGTTTGGTCCTTTGGACTGTGCTTGTTTATGTAACGGTTGTAACGTGATACTGACTGATACTGCACACAAAGAGAGGTTTAAATCCCAATATGATCTATAGCTTGTTTGGAGAGATAATAAAGTGTGTGCCTTCTGCTGGCTACATTAGATTATTGCACAAGTCACAATGATTATTGGTGGATTTATTATAAGTTAATATGTTAATTCTTATTGTATAAATGTCCAGGATATACTATACTGCATTAACTAATCCTGCAAGGGCAGCTCTTAACCAGACCTTTACGGCAAATATATTTGTGAATTTTTGATGTATTTTCTCTATTTATTGTTTCACATAATTCACTTTAAAAAATAAGATTATGTGGCAGTGAATTCAATTAATTAGTTTAACTGATAAATAGTTTCACCTTTAATCTCATTGTTGGTTATACTCCTACATTACACTTCCCACTTTACCTCCACATTCTAAATGAATATTCACAATATCATTACAAATAACATTGCAGAGTAACATTACATTATTGCCAAACCTGACATTGTCACCCAGTCCAGCAGATTATCTCACTTTATCTCGTTTTTTAGACTTCAACTAGTCTCTGGAATATTCTCGTCCTTATTACGCTGTTTTCTGATCTTGGACCAAATGTGCATTTGTGTTTGACCCCAATTACAATCATATTTATTTTCCAGCAACGAGAAAGCAACTACAGGATGAAGATTTACGAGAGGCCTGACTTTGGAGGACAGATGATGGAATTCATGGACGACTGTCCCTCCGTCTACGATCGTTTCCGTTACCGTGACATTCACTCCTGCAACGTGATGGATGGCCACTGGATCTTCTATGAACAGCCCAACTACAGAGGCCGACAGTACTTCATGAGGCCCGGGGAGTACAGGAGATACAATGACTGGGGCGGATACAACTCCACCATCGGGTCTTTCAGGCGCATGAGGGACTTCTAATCTGCTATTGCATGGCACAAATTTATCTTGTTAAAATATTTATCACCACAATAAAACATCTCTACTCCACTACTGTTTACTTCCGCAAATTTATTGAAAGTCTAAAGAGAGATGGTCTCTCATAATGTCACCGTTTGTTGTTTAGCTTAGTTTAGTTTAATTTAGTTTAGAGATACAGTGTGGAAACAGGCCTGTTAGCCCAGCGAGTCCGCACCGACCAGCGATCCTTGTACATTAACACTATCCTACGCACAATAGGGACAATTTACAATTATACCAACCCAATTAACCTACAAACCTGTACATACTTGAAGTGTGAGAGGAAACTGAACATCTCGGAGAAAACCCACGCAGGTCACGGGGAGAACGCACAAACTCCTTACAGACAGCACCCGTAGTCGGGATCGAACACGGGTCTCTTTCACTGTAAAGCAGTAAATCTACCGGTACGCCCCCGTGCCGCACTTCTTCATTGTTCTTCAATGTTCTCACCAAAATGAGTAATCAAAGGTACAAAAATATGTGTAGGCTATTTAGAGGGATCGCATCTGAGCCAGAGCTGATCTTGCCACAGTTTATAGCACATGGATATTGATTGCTTTATTCCTTAACAAAAACGACCAGAATTTATGCGGCACTTTAAATTTGTTTAAATAGTTGCAACATGGCTCACAAATAAAATCTGGTACTAAACCACATGATAATGTATTGTAGAAATGAGTACCTGAAGATGCTGGTCACTGCACAAAAGGACCGAAACATCATCTCTCCATGTTCTCCAGAGCCTGGTCCACTGAATTACTCCAGCACTTTTTGTCCTTTTGATAATATATTAGGTCCGTTGACCAAACATTGGGTAAAAGTTTTATAAAACAGTTAAGAGAATAGAGACAAATGGAGGCCACGGAAAAAAATTTCAAATCTAAGTTGGAGACAGACAAAAGCTCAAATGCCAATATCGGCATGGTACAAATCTAGGATGCTAAAGACACTGGTATTGGAGGAGGCCAAATATCCTCGAGGTATAGTGGAAAAAATCAGTTACATGGATCAGGAGGACAAAGGAATACATTGTAAAGCTAGGACAGGTTTGTTATTGTTGGGCCAAAGTGTGTAGAAGCTATTTTGTGTCAGTGAGTGCCAAAGTCAATGATTGAACAGGATTAGGTACATTTGGATACATTGGAATTCCTAAAGAAACTCAAGTATTCAAAGCTGGTTCTCTCCGCAAACCTGGAACCAGAATCCCCGAAAACCTGAAGGAATTTGAAATCATGAATTCAATGAAAGAGATTTACAAATTAACGCATCAGCTGTAAGAAGGAGCAGTTAATAATTTAATTCATGGTAAAATAACCCACATTGTGTAACAAATAAGAAATGGTCACATCCTTCGATATTTTAATTCTCGAAGAAAATAAGAAAATATGTAGAGAAAAGCATTGAAAAGAATGTAGGCTAATTATTTAAAGGTGTATTAATGTCACTTTTGTATTGAGGGATATTACTCTATGAAATGTGAAAAGCAGGAGAAAATATCTTAACAACTATTTCTCAGTGAACATTGTTAGAATATATTTTAAGCAAAATTCCTGGTATTATTCTGAATATCAAGCACTTATATTACAATAGACAAACAAGCAGTACTGGGCTGTGAAATGTCATTGCACACCAAGGTATTTACAATATGACAGGAAGATATTATAACAGGAAGATATCCTCGGACCTTCTTGTCGAGTACTTACAATAAAATGTGATCTTTAGTAAATGATTTATCAAATAATTTCAGTAAAAATGGACAAAACATTGTTCGTGTGGGAAGGAACTGCAGATGCTGCTTTAAACCAAAAATAGATACAAAGAGCTGGAGTAACTCAGTGGGTCAGACCGCATCTCTGGAGAAAAGGAATAGGTGACATTTTGGGTCGAGATCTTTCTCTAGACTTGTTCACTGCTATGAGGTTTTAATACAGGCATATTATAAAAATTTCAGATTAAAACAAATTAATTTGCAGATTAAATTGATTTGTGTCAGCCTTACAGTTATTGGAGCAATCTTGATTTGGCCTTTGCAAGCATCAAGCAAATATCCCAATCCAACAATGGATAAATGCAGGATAAAGCTTGCATTCTGCTGCCCTTCTCATAGAGCACCAGAGGCAACTCCAACTAATTTGAGGAAACAGGGAGCTGCAGATGCTGGTTTGCAAAAAAAGGCACAATGTGCTGGAATAACTCAGCGCAATACAAGGGTATCTTGACATTATTCTATCTCACCTTTCAGGCAGCCCACACCACCATTGCTTCTCTGATCCAATCATAAGCCTCCCATTTACAGTAACATTTCTATGTCATAAGCGGTAGGGGGCGTGGGTGATCTACTGTACCTCCTCACAGAAAATTAAACAAGCTTTGATATCTCCTCTACTATTTCATGTTTACATTTACCATCCACCTTTTAACACATGCCCGGGCAAGAGGTAATACGTCTAATCTTACTTTGCTGATTCCCATGAACTTCTTCTGCACCTGGTCAAGCCAGAGCTTCCAATTGTCACATCCAAAACGCCCTAGCAATACCTTGTTCAATTGCAATCAAAATTAAATAAGAAAGTATATTATTTTTTTCTTCCACACCTGGTGAATAATAGGTGGATACAGTTGAGGGCGGTTTAAGTAACCTGATGATTGGGATTATGCTGTAGGCCTCCCAATAGCCAGCATTAGATAGAGGCACGGATATGAAAACAGATTATGAAAGGCAATAGGGTTAATTAGATTAAGTGGGACCCTTTGGGTCCCAGCATCACACTGGAGGGCTGCCCCCCCAACACAATATCCCACCTCTCAAACAATTCCAATATTGCTGGCCAGTGGAGGGGGGGGGGGGGGGGCTTTCTGTGGGGCTTGTATGGGTGTTGTGGGGCGAAGGGACTGGTTTCCAGAGGGCAAGTATGGACATTGTGGGCCGAATGGATTCTTGGGATGGCAGTCACTCAGGCTTGGCAGCTCATTCACTCAGCCCTGGCAGCTCATTCACTCAGGCCTGGCAGGCTGGCAGCTCAGTAACTCAGGCCTGGCGGGCTGGCAGCTGAGAAACTGCTAGAAAGTCTGCCAAAAACAGGTGACTCTGTGAGAGAGAGAAGGGGGAGAGGGTGGACAATCAATTTTAGACATTTTCATCTGTTTTTACAGATCACAGCAATGAAGGAGGAAAGTCTATCCTTGCGTGGATCTCTGGAGCGCTAGTATGGGTGTTGTGCACTGAAGGGACTGGTTTTCAGAGGCCAGTATGGATATTGTGGACTGAATGGATTCTTGGACTTACAGTTCAGTGTCATGGCTAGTGGGCTGGCAGTTCACTAAGTCATGGCGGGTGGGCTGGCAGTTCACTAAGTCATGGCTGGTGGGCTAGCAGTTCACTTACTCATGGCTGGTGGGCTGGCAGTGCAGTCACTCATGGCTGGTGTGGTGGCAGTTCACTCAGTCATCACTCCTCCCTTCACCCCCCAACTCAGCTCCTTGCCATTCCCCTCCCCCCCACACATTCAGTCCATCTCCCCTCAACCTCCCCCATGCATTCTTAGTAGCTCTCCAACAGTGCAACCATTCCTGCCTATTAGGTTCCCATTGTGATGATGAACACGCAGGCATTGCAAGTGGAAAAATGATTTATTAAAGTTTAAAATGTGAATTACTCTTAAAATATAACAACAAATTAAATGTTAAAGATTAGGTATATTATGTCCTTTCTTGTTGTGTCTCTTGTTGTGTTCTGCTGCTCACTGCCTCTTGATGGCTCTTTGCTGTTGATAAAAAAAAGACAATTTTTAAAAAATTAATATTTTTATTAGAAGCAGTGTACAATAGTATAAACCGCGGCATATGACAAAATACACTTATTGTACATCTTGATTTTAATTTTGACAAAAATGAAATAGAAAAAGATGAAAGAGCAAGAAAGAAAGTGAAAGAGATAGTGAATGTGTAAAAATAGAACCCCTAAACTATCAAAGACTGTAGTCTAAGTAAAAACTTAAAAAAATATATGAAAAGGCAAAAATGAAAAATAATTTTAAAAAAAAGACCAGAACGTGTTGATATACCTGCTTAATTTCTCACCACACCCAGCATCCAGTCCGTAAATCGGTTTAATTTCAAAGTTGTGTTGCACCATACTTTCCTTGTAATGAATCAATGAAAGGAGACCATATCTTTGAAGATTGCTCTAATTTTCCTGCTGAGGCGAGTCTCATATCTTGAAGATGTAGCGTCTCAGACATGCTTGTGATCCACATTTTAAGAGTTGGGGTAGATGCATTTTGTCCAAAATTTAAGTATACGTTTTTTCGCCATTATCAGGCCATAGTTAAGGAAATGTCTTTGAAATATTGAAAGCTCAGAGCAGGCTCCTGCTATTCCAAAATTAATCAATCGTCTATGGGGGTCCAGTTTTGCTTTTAATAATTTTGAGAAAATTGCAAAGATTTTTTCCCAAAATTTCTGGAATTTTATGCAAGAGGCAAAGGAGTGAGTTATAGTTGCTTCTTGAGAGAATCATTTGTCGCAAATAGGAGATACATTTGGAAAAATCTTATTCAGTTTAGTTTTTGAGTAATATAGTCTGTGTAGTATTTTGAATTGGATTAGAATGTGTCTAACATTAATCGAACAATTATGTGTATATAGGAGATATTTTTCCCATTTGTCTTTGGATATTTTTAGGCCTAATTCCTCTTCCCATTCTCTTCTAATTGCGTCTGACAATGGAATTTCTATATTTGGAAGGATATTGTACAAGTATGATATTAGATTATTTGACTGCGTTTCTATTCATACCTTCGTCTAATATATCTGGCAACAGAGTTTGGTATTCGTGGTTATATGTTTTCAAATAATCTCGAATTTGAAGATATCTAAAATATTGATTACCTTTCAGACTTTATTTTGACTGTAATTTCTAGAATGATAGGAGGTTTCCCATTTCGTACAAATCTCCAACCTTTTTAATTCCTAGTCTTTCCCAATAAATAAACGTTTTATTTATAATGGATGGTTTGAACGACAGGTTATTAGCTATTGGAGAAAGAAGAGATATATTTTTTAATTTAAAAGTAAATTTTACTTGTCTCCAAATTCGTAAAGTGCTATGAATAATCGGATTTTTCTCGTATATTGTGTTCTTCAACTTTATTGGGGAGAGAAGGATCGCGCCTATATTAAAAGGCAAACAATCCTCTCTGTCCATTACTAACCAATCTACCAGTTGACATGCATTATCCAGCCAGTAAATTACATTTTTAATATTCGCTGCCCAATAATAGTATAAGAAATTGGGGAGCGTCAATCCACCAATTTCTTTGGGTTTACATAGATGTCATTTAAGAATTCTGCGTGATTTATATTCCCAAATAAAATTTGTAATCCGGGAATCAAGTTTTTTTTTTTAATTTTTAGGTAGATATATTGGTATTGATTGAAATAAATAGAGAATTTGTGGGGGGGAAATCATTTTTATGGCATTTATTCTGCCTATTGGAGACATCAGAAGTGTTTTCCAGAATTGAACAAGAGCATTTAATTAGTAACTAAAGGCGGGAAGTTTGCATTGAATAAAGAATTATATTTTCTGGTTACTTGAATGCCCAGGTATTAAATTTTTCTGTAGCAGTTCTAAAAGGGAATTTTAAAAGGTGTGTCGGCTTGTGAGGTTTTATTGCCATAATTTCAATATTCCAGTTTATTCTATATCCTGAGAAGGAACCAAATTCCTCTATAAGATTAAATATATTTGGAATACTAACTTGAGAGTTGGTGATGTATAATAATACATCATCTGCATATAATGATATTTCATTATTGGAATGTTTAGTATTATAACTGTGAATGTTCGGATGTATTCGTATATTTTCTGCTAAGGGTTCAATTGCAAGGGCAAATAGCAGGGGTGATAATACACAACCCTCTCTATTGCCCCTGGATAATTGAAATTTCAGAGAAAGTATGTGGTTGGTCAATATTCTGGCAGTCAGCCTGTCATATAGTAATTTTATCCATAAAATAAAATTCTCTCCCATCTGAAATGTTTGCAGTACTGTGAAGAGGTATTCCCATAGTACTTGGTCAAATGCTTTTTCTGCATCTAATGAAATAATTGATGTCTTCTTCTTCAATTTTGTGTGAATACATTATATCAAAAAGACGTCTCAAAATATTAAATGAGTGTCTCTTAGGTATGAACCCCGTTTGATCCGAATGTATTAATTTACTAACGTATTTACTTAATCTTCTTGCCAAAGTTTTCGCTAATATTTTCTGATCTGTATTTAGCAGTGCAATAGCTCTATATGAACTGGGGTCTTCTAGATCTTTATCTTTTTTGGGTATAAGTGTGTTGGTTGATTCTGCTAGTGTTTCTGGTAGTGTCTGATCTTTAAATGCATATGCATAAAGCTTGTGTAAACGTGGTGAAATTACCTCATGAAATCTTTTATAAAATTCATTACTGAACCCGTCTGGTCCCGGTGGTTTACCATTCTTCAGTGAGTTTATTGTCTCTTCTATTTCTTTGATTGAAACCTGTGCTCCTAATTCCTCTTGTTCCAATGGGTTAAGTGTTGGGAGATTACAGTTGCCAAGAAAGTTTGTAATTTTACTACTGTCTGTTGATGTTTTGGATGTATATAAATTTTGATGAAATTGAGCCAATAATTTGTTAAAGTCTTCTGGCAGCATTAGCAATTCAACTTTATCTGATTTGATTTTTAGAATAGTGTGATCCTTTTCCACTTTTTTCAGCTGCCTGCCATATGTTTGTGTGGCTTATCGCCAAATTCGAAATGTTCCTGTTTTGTAATTATAATTTTTCAAACAGAAATAATCTAATAACTCTTGCAGATAAAATTTGGTTTAGTTTAAATTTCAACATTGCTGTCTTGTTGTGTTTATCTATAGTTGGATCTTTCGCGTTTTCTAAATCAAGTTGTCTAGACTGTTCTTCTAGTTGCAATTGTTCCATCCCATTCTTTTTATTTTGAAAAGCTTGGTATGAAATAATAGAACCTCTAATAAGTGCCTTAAAGAATTCCCATAATAGGGAAGATGTGATATCTGGGATATCATTACTCTCAAAGAAAAGTTCCATCTGTTGTTTTAAGTATTTACAACCATCCGGGTTGTTTAGTATTTGAGGATTAAACCTCCAAAACGATTTTTTATTGAACATTCCTTCTAGTTTTAAGGAGAAGGTTAACGGACAATGATCAGAAATGACACTATTGTGATATTTAGGATTAGTTGTAAAGGGAATTAATTTTGTGTCCACTAGGAAATAGTTGATACGTGTATAGGTTTTATGTGCTGATGAATAAAAGGAATATTCCTTTCCGGCCGGGTTTGCAGTCCTCCATACATCTGTTATATTTGTGTTTTTTATGTATGTATTTAAAAGTTCACTGGATTTTGATTTTATATTAAGTCACATATTGGGCAGATTTATCCAGATATTGATCCAGAACGCAATTGAAATCTCCCCCAATTATCGCGTTTTGGTGATTGGACTCAGAGATTATATTCAGGATTTTATTAAAAAATTGCGGGTTATCAAAATTAGGAGCATAAATATTTACCATGGTGAGTTGAGTAGAGTGTATCACTCCAGAGACTATAACATACCTCCCCTCTCATCTGCAACGGTATTCTTATGTTTAAATGGTATGCCTTTGCAAATTATAATTGCGGTACCCCTAGATTTAGAGATATAAGAGGAATGCTATGTTTGACCGATCCAATTTGCCTTCAGCCTGGTCTGAGCTTGAACTTTCAGATGTATTTCCTGTAGAAATATTATATCGGCATTGAGTGATTTTAATTGGGCAAGAATCATACCCATTTTAATTTGCTCATTAGTGCCCCTTATATTCCAGCTACAAAACATAATTCCTCCAATTTTCTTTTGAGCGTCGTCTTGCATTAAAAATTACATTGGTTCCTTTATTTCAGGTGGTGCAACACAATAACTTAAGCTTCTGGGTTATTGTTGGGTTGGGTGGTTGGTAAACGTTGGGTGGGTGCTTCCAGCTGCTGAAATCTGTAGGTATATCCCTTGAAAATGTTCCCTTAAAGGAAGAATCAAATCAAGTGCTAAATAACATAAATTATATGAAAAAAAAGTATTAAAAAAAAATACTGTGTGAAAAAACACCAAATGCTGGGAGAATAATTGATGAAACCTTCCGTAGACGTAAAATTACATTAAGCTCCATTCCCTTAAACAAGTATTATAATAAAGAAAGAGCAGGTCAAAACCGGGTAATATATTCAAAGAGAAAACAAGCAAACGTGCTGTGATTAGTTCCTCTGATATCTTAAATTAAACAATTATTTACTATTTAATTACTGTATTTAATGTAGAAAACAAACCCCGGTAAATTTAAGTATATCAGCTGGCTGGAAGGGGTTAATTGCGATCTTGGCTGCTTGCCAACTGTTTCACTCCCTTCCAGCATGGGTGATTCTTTATATAATTTTGCCTGAGCATAACTGGGAATTTGTCCTCCCAAATTGATTACACATATTTTAGATATCAATCCAACAAACTTCAACTAGATCATAGGTCTAAAACATATTCCATAATGGCTTTAAAAAGGAATGAAAAACTTTTTAGATTAAAATACATGAGTTAGTCCAATTACTTATGTTAATATAAAATCATTTATATCTTTTTGTTAGTGGATTATTACATTCCGCTCCATTTAGTTTATTTTCTATACTACATAGTTCCATTTTATTAAATTTTTCATTCAAAAATATTTATTTTTAAGACAGACATGTTACATTCCAACCTGATAAGATGTCTAGACATGAGCACATGCAAGTTAGTCGGCCATCTTACCTGCAACATTTGTACATATTTATTTTAAAAGGCATATTCTCTCGGTTTTCGCCTGTAGATATATAAAAGGTATACATCAAAGTCAAAGTCAAAAGTCAAAAAGATTTTATTGTCATGTGTCCCTGACAGGACAATGAAAATCTTTCTTTGCATAGCACAACAGAACATAGAAGGCACTGACTACAATTCTATATGTAAATACACCCATGAATCAATAAATTAATAAAGTGCAAATAACAGATGGAGGGATATTAATGTTCAGAGTTTTCTCCGAGCCAGGTTTAATAGTCTGATGGCTGTGGGGAAGTAGCTATTCTTGAACCGGGTTGTTGCAGTCTTCAGGCTCCTGTACCTTCTACCCGAAGGTAGCAGGGAGATGAGTGTGTGGCTAGGGTGGTGTGGGTCCTTGATGATGCTGCCAGCCTTTTTGAGGCAGCGACTGTGATAAATCCCCTCGATGGAAGGAAGGTCAGAGCCGATGATGGACTGGGCAGTGTTTCCTACTTTTTGTAGTCTTTTCCTCTCCAGGGCGCTCAAGTTGCAGAACCAAGCCACGATGCAACCAGTCAGCAAGCTCTCTACTGTGCACCTGTAGAAGTTAGAGAGAGTCCTCCTTGACAGACCGACTCTCCGTAATCTTCTCAGGAAGTCGAGGCACTGGTGAGCTTTCTTAATAATTGCATCTGTGTTCTCGGACCAGGAAAGATCTTCACAGATGTGCACGCCCAGGAATTTGAAGCTCTTGACCCTTTCAACCATTGACCCGTTGATATAAACAGGACTGTGGGTCCCTATCCTACTCCTTCGAAAGCCCACAATCAGTTCCTTGGTTTTGCTGGTGTTGAGGGCCAGGTTGTTGTGCTGGCACCATATGGACAGTTGCTCGATCTCTCTTCTATACTCTGACTCATCCCCATCAGTGATAC
This sequence comes from Raja brachyura, assembly GCA_963514005.1. The sequence goes on along the minus strand of OY740787.1, from coordinate 90,909,146 downwards.
GTCCCACAACAGTGGTGTCGTCAACGAACTTGGTGATGGAGTTCGCGCTATGACCGGCTACGCAGTCATGAGTATAGAGTACAGCAGGGGGCTGAGCACGCAACCCTGAGGTGTTCCCGTGCTGATTGTTATCGAGTCTGACACATTTCCACCAATACGAACAGATTGTGGTTTGTGGATGAGGAAGTCAAGGATCCAATTGCAGAGGGATGCGCAGAGACCCAGTTCTGCGAGTTTGGTAAGCAGCTTGGAGGGGATGATTGTGTTAAATGCCGAGCTGTAGTCAATGAATAGCAGCCTGACATATTAGTTTTTGTTGTCCAAGTGGTCCAGAGCAGAGTGGAGGGCCAGCGAGATCGTGTCCACTGTTGATCTGTTGTGGCGGTAAGCGAACTGCAGTGGGTCCAGGTTTTTGTCGAGGTAGGAGTTGATTTGCGCCATGATCAACCTCTCGAATCACTTCATCACCACAGGCGTTAGTGCCACAGGTCGATAGTCATTGAGGCACGTCACCTTGCTCTTCTTGGGCACCGGTATTATTGATGCCCTTTTGAAGCAGGTGGGAACCTCAGACCCCAGAAGTGACAGGTTGAAAATGTGCGTAAAAACTCCAACCAGTTGGTCCGCACAGGTTTTTAGGACATGACCAGGTATGCCATCAGGTCCAGATGCTTTTCGAGGGTTCACCCCTCTGAAGGATTTCCTGACGTCGGTTTCGGTGACTGAGACTGAAATACCATCACAGCAAATAGGGGCTCGGGAAGGCACATTGGTGTTCTCCCTTCAAAGCGTGAGTAAAATGCATTGAGCTCATCAGGGAGTGATGTATCGCCGACATCCGAGCTGCCTCCTGGTTTCGCCTTGTAAGAGGTGATTGCATTCAGGCCCTGCCACAGCTGCCGAACATCTGTCTCATCCTCCACAGCTGCCGAACATTTGTCTCATCCTCCAGCTTGGAGCAGAACTCCATTTTGGCCTTTTTGATGGCCTTACCAAGGTGGTATCTGGACTTCTTGTAGACCACTGTGTCATAAGACATGAATGCCCGGTGTCTGGTCTTCAGAAGAGTGCGGATCTCACAGTTCATCCAAGGTTTCTGATTGGGAAACACTCGGAAGGTTTTTGTAGGGATGCAGCCCTCCACACATTTCTTTATGAAGTCTGTAATGATTGTGGCGTATTCATTCAAGTCCGTTGCCGAGTCCTTGAACATTGCCCAGTCTACAGACTCCAAACAGTCCTGTAGTTGTTCCTCTGCCCCCGCGACCAGCTCTGTACTGTCCTCACCTCTGGGGGTGCGCTCTTTAATTGCTGCCTGTAGGCAGGGAGAAGCAGCACCGCAGTATGGTCGGATTTACCGAAGTGAGGGCGAGGGATAGAGCGGTAGGCATTCTTGATGGTGGTGTAGCAGTGGTCGAGGGTGTTTGGTCCTCTAGTGCAGCAGGAGACATGTTGGTGGAAGTTGGGGAGTGATTTCTTTAGGTTTGCCTTATTGAAGTTCCCAGCAATGGTGGTAAATGCCTCGGGGTAAGACGTCTGGTGTTTGTTGACCACGGCGTGCAGCTCCTCCAGTGCCAGACGGACGTCTGCCTGGGGTGGGATGTAGACCGCGGTCAGGATGATGGAGGTGAATTCCCTCGGTAGGTAGAAGGGACGGCACTTCACCGCCAGATGTTTGAGGTGTGGAGAGCAGGAGTTGGACAAGGCTGCCACGTCTGAGCACCAAGCAGAGTTGACCATAAGGCAGACACCCCCTCCTCTCCCTTTCCCCGATGCCAGTGTATGGTCCATGCGGTGGATGGAGAACCCTTCAGGCTGGACTGCTGAGTCTGGGGAGCTGGGGGTGAGCCATGTCTCTGTGAAACAGAACACAGAGCATTCCCTCAGCTCCCTTTGATAAAGCAGCCTTGCCCTTAAGTCCTCCACTTTATTTTCAAGGGACTGTACATTGGCCAGTAGAATAGTAAGGAGAGGGGGCCGGTCCCCTGCGCTTCATTCTGACCTGAAGTCCTGCCCGCCAGAAGCATAGCCGTGACATTTTACTTATCCTTTAATGTCCCTAATATCGTAAGTTCGGAATTCCTTTAAGGATCTTGTATTTGCCGTGTCTTTGTAAAAAGGGTACGTTTCTTTGCCACTTCTGCTGGGTAGTCTCTAAAGAATCTTACAGTTTTGCCTTCAAACATCATATTTTTTCCAAATGGAATTTTCTTCATAATGTCTTCCAGAACTGCTATGTCATGTTCAGGATAATCTGTCTTGGTGGTGCTCTTGCCCTCGAGTATGCTCTCTGAACTCGGTGTACAACATCTACTTTTGGTTTTTCAGACAGCTTGAGTACTTGTCGAAGTAAGTTGGCAGTGAAATCCCAAGCGTCCATTCCAGTCTCCTTCCAGTCTTTCACTCCAACTATCCTTAAGTTCTGCCATCTTGACCGAGCTTCGAGATCGAGATGTTTGTCGGTCATTCTGGCCAGTTGCCCAGAAACACGATCTAGATCTTCTTTCATTCTCTTCATCGCTTCAGATATATCTTTAGTCACGGTTTCCAGATCATTAATAGCATTGTTTTATTCTACGGAAGTAGTGAGAACAGGCTCCAGTTTTTTATTGCAATCTTTATCAACCCATTCAATTTCTGCTCTTAGATCAGTCTCTACTTCATCAATACGGTCCTGTAGAGTACCAATTTTATCGACAATTTCCTTATTCCCGACATCCAATCTTGAAGACAGCATGGAAATCTCTTTCCACAACATATCAGCAAAGTCCTTTGACACAGCTTCTCAGAGATTGTTCTTGTTCATTTACTCTTGTTCTTAAATCATTGTCCTTCAGTTTCTTCTTCTTCAGGTCCTTCTGGATTGTTTGAGGTGTTTTCTCCAACTCTTGGGCGAGCAACAGTCTGGTTAGAGGTCTTGTCGTGGGTCGTTTAGGTTTATTCCATTTTGGCATTTAAAAGTGCTGGTATCTCCACTAGTTTGCGCCAATTTCTGCGCCGATCCAACTCACAGCACTTCAAGCAGAGTGCAGGCCACAAATCCAACCTCACAGCACTCCAAGCAGAGAGAGCAGGCAGCAAGACCAATCTCGCAGCGCACCAAGCAGAGAGCAGGCAGCAAGTCCAACCTCACAGCACTTCAAGCAGAGTGCAGGCAACAGGTCCAACCTCACAGCACTCCAAGCAGAATGCACAGTTGCAAAAGGCACACATTTTAATAGCCACACAGTTGCAATCGCCACACAGTTGCAATCGCCACACAGTTGCAATCGCCACACAGTTGCAATCGCCACACAGTTGCAATCGCCACACAGTTGCAATCGCCACACAGTTGCAATCGCCACACAGTTGCAATCGCCACACAGTTGCAATCGCCACACAGTTGCAATCGCCACACATTTCAATAGCCACACATTTCAATAGCCACACATTTCAATAGCCACACATTTCAATAGCCACACATTTCAATAGCCACACATTTCAATTAGCACTGTTGCAAAAGACACTGTTGCAAAAGACACTGTAGCAAAAGGCACAGTTGCAAAAGGCACAGTTGCAAAAGGCACAGTTGCAAAAGGCACAGTTGCAAAAGGCACAGTTGCAAAAGGCACATATTTAATTGTCGCACAGTTGCAATAGCCACACAGTTTCAATAGCCGTATAGTTGCAATAGCCACACAATTGCAATAGCCACACCATTTGAATAGCCACACATTTCAATAGACACATAATTTCAATAGACACACATTTTCAACAGCCACAGTTTCAATAGCCACACAGTTTTAATACCCACACATTTCAATGGCCACACATTTCAATAGCCACACATTTCAATAGCCACACATTTCAAAAGGCACACATTTCAAAAGGCACACATTTCAAAAGGCGCAGTTGCAAAAGGCGCAGTTGCAAAAGGCACACTTTTAAATAGGCACACAGTTGCAATAGTCACACAGTTGCAATAGCCACACATTTCAAATAGCCACACATTTCAAATAGCCACACATTTTCAATAGCCACACATTTTCAATAGCCACACATTTTCAATAGCCACACATTTTCAATAGCCACACATTTTCAATAGCCACACATTTTCAATAGCCACACATTTTCAATAGCCACACATTTCATAGCCACACATTTCATAGCCACACATTTCATAGCCACACATTTCATAGCCACACATTTCATAGCCACACATTTCATAGCCACACATTTCAATAGCCACACATTTCCAAAAGGCGCACCGTTTCAATAGCCACACAGTTTCAATAGCCATATAGTTGCAATAGCCACACAATTTCAATAGCCACACAATTTCAATAGCCACACAATTTCAATAGCTACACAATTTCAATAGCCACAGAGTTTCAATAGCCACAGAGTTTCAATAGCCACAGAGTTTCAATAGCCACAGAGTTTCAATAGCCACAGAGTTTCAATAGCCACAGAGTTTCAATAGCCACACAGTTTTAATAGTCATACAGTTTCTATAGCCACGCATTTCAATAGCCACACATTTCAATGGTCACACATTTCAATAGCCACACATTTCAATAGCCACACATTTCAATTAGCACAGCTGCAAAATGCACAGTTTCAAAAGGCACAGTAGCAAAAGGCACAGTTGCAAAAGGCACATATTTTAATTGTTGCACAGTTTCAATAGCCACACAGTTTCCATAGCCACACAGTTTCAATAGTCACATATTTCAATAGCCACACATTTCAATAGCCACACATTTCAATAGCCACACATTTCAATAGCCACACATTTCAATAGCCACACATTTCAATAGCCACACATTTCAATAGCCATACAGTTGCAAAAGGCACACCATTTCAATAGCCGCACAGTTTCAATAGCCGCACAGTTTCAATAGCCGCACAGTTTCAATAGCCGCACAGTTTCAATAGTCACACAATTTCAAAAGCCACACAATTTCAATAGCCACACAATTTCAATAGCCACATCATTTCAATGGCCACAGAGTTTCAATAGCCACAGAGTTTCAATAGCCACACAGTTTCAATGGCCACACATTTCAATTACCACACATTTCAATAGCCACACATTTCAATAGCCACACATTTCAATAGCCACACATTTCAATAGCCACACATTTCAATAGCCACACTTGCAAAAGCCACTGTTGCAAAAACCACAGTTTAAAAACACATAATGGGCACTCACAGGTCAGTATTCTGTAGATTCTGTAGATTCTGTAGATTCACAGCTCAGACTGAGAGCCGGGACCTCTCACTCGCCATCTTGCAGCAACAGAGCCACGTCCAGACTTCTGGGTTTTATAGCTCCTCCCCCCAACCCCCGTAAGGGGCGTGTCCTTCATGGTGGTGATTGACAGGAGAGAGATTCTCAACATTTTTTAAACACTAATAACTCTTTTATTTGTCATCAATGAGATAAATCCTCTGCACCTGATTTATGTTTGGTTTTTTTGTTAGAAGTAGAGTAGTGTGGTACCTAATTACCTAATACATACATACACATTACCATTCTCGTACAACTTCTTATTTTTAATTTAGTAATAAAAGAGCAGTGAAAGAAAAAGTGAAATAAAGGGTGTTGAGACAAGCGAGTAGAAACAGATAGCAAAAGAGACACAGAGCAGAGATAAAAAGCTAAGGAGATTGAAAGAAAAAGGGAATGTAGAGAGAAAAGAAATGAGGAGAGATCTACCTATTTCATATCTTTACCCATCTGTCACCCGGTTCTGAACCATTTAATTTCTAAGGTTATGTTATGTTGCACCTTATGCTTGTAATAAGTCGATAAAAGGAGACAAAATCTTTAAGAATTGATCTACTTTGCCTAGTAGGAGGAATCTCATTTCTTCAAGATGTAGCGTTTCCGACATATTTGAAATCCAAGTTTTGAATGTTGGCGTGGTTGCGTTTTCCAGAATTTGAGTATAGGTTTTTTTGCTGTTATTAAACCATAATTAAGAAGAGTTTCTTGGAACTTAGTTAATTTACGTCCCTCTTCCATTGATCCAAAGATAATCAGTTCTGTATTGGGGTTCAATTTTGTGTTGACTAGTTTTGTAAAAGTTCCAAAAATTTCATTCCAAAATTTATGCCGTTTTGTACAAGAGACAAAGGAATGTGCTTTAGTGGCATTTTGAGTTAGACATTTATCACAAATGGGGGAGACATTTGGAAATATTTTATTAAATCTGGTTTTCGAGTAGTATAATCTGTGTAAAATTTTAAATTGAATTAGGTTATGTCTTACATTAATCGAACATTTATGTACATATAATAAAAAATAATTCCCATCTGTCATTTGGGATTTGTATCAATAACTCTTGTTCCCAGTCCCTTCTAATTGCCTCTGTCATTGGTGTTTCTATATTTAAAATTATATTACATAAATATGATATTAAATTGCTTGATTCTGCCTTTCTATTCATTCCTTCCTCTAATAAATCCTCTGCACCTGATGAGCGGAGGGAGACTCTGAGTAAGGTGGCCAAAAATCACAGCCATAAGTGGTAGCATTTTTCAAATCAATATACAACACAAACAGGAAGTGGTCAAGATTAGACTTTTAATTCTATAGATGTCATGGGTGACTTTAACTTTTCCAATATTGATTAGGACTTCTTCAATGCAAGAGACTTAGAATGAGGCAGAATGTTATTGCTGTATCCAAGAGGGCTTTTTTGCTGTATACAAACAATATGTGAATAGTCCAACTAGGGGAGGGACCATACTGAACCTTGAATAGGGAAATGCCCTGGGTAGATTACTGGCAATTCAATGGGTGAACATTTTGGGAATTATGTAGGAAGGAACTGCAGATGCTGGTTTAAACTGAAAAAAAAGACAGAAAATGCTGGAGTAACTCTGCGGGACAGGCAGCATCTCTGGAGAGAAGGAATGGGTGACGTTTCGGATCTGAGTCTGAAGAAGGGTCTCATCCTTAAAAATCGCCTATTCCTTTTCTCCAGAGATGCTGAGTTACTCCAGCATTTTGTTTCTACCTATTACTTGTCAGGCATTGTCCTGGCCCCACCTCTTTTCCAGGTTTCTCTTTCCCCACTACAATCTGTGTGAGGAAAGGTCCCAACCCAAAATGGCTCCTATCCATGTCTTCCAGAGATGCTGTCTGACCCAATAAGTTACTCCAGCATTTTGTGTCCTGCACATTTCCAGCATCTGCAGACCATGTAACTTTCATTGTATCAATGTCCGCTATCCACATAATTCCACAACTCCTGAATAATCATGAAAATTGTACAATGCAATGTGACTGGGATGTATGGAAGGATTCCTGCTGGCGTTACTGTCTATTGAAGAAAGTGTTCAAAAACTGCAGGTTCTCGTCGTTTTCCCAGAATGAAGGTGGAGAACTGGGCAATTTCTGAACCAATATTGCTTTTCTCATTGTTGTCAATTGGACGTAGAGGTTTGTAGGTTAATTGGCTTGGTAAAAGTGTAAATTTAATACTGTCCCTAGTGAGTGTGTAAGATAGTGTTTGTGTGCAGTGATCGATGGTCGCTGCGGACTCAATGGGCCGAAGAGCCTGTTTCCACGCTGTATCTCTAACCTACACTAAACCAAATCTAATCTTACTATTATACACAACTTGTCACGTGTAAATTTATGAATAAAATAATTGTCTACAGTTATGTTTGACATAATGTAGATTTGACCATTCTACCACAATATGATTCATCAAATCGTATGAAACAGACCTGCAGGATTCGGAGCAGTGAATGCTCCAGAACTCTTTTGTTCAGATTACAAATAAAATGACATGAAAACACAATTGGAAGAATCAATGACACATCAGGGGACTTTCGAATGCTTCTCTTCTCGCACTGCAGTGTGCGGTTAATTTTCCGCTGATTTTCAGTAGTGGGTCATTGTCATGACAAAAGAATAGCCCATTGATGCCTTTATAATGCACACTGTATAAATACCAAGCGACATGAGGCAGTGAAACACTCAGTCAGTTTCTAACCTCACTGGACACAAAATGGGAAAGGCAAGGAGAGCTCAGTGTTTTTGCATTCTATTGCATTGCGTATCTCCTGGGATGAACTGTTAACTTACAGACATTTACTTTCCTCTCCCCACAGGTCATCTTCTACGAGGACAGGAACTTCCAGGGTCGGCACTATGAGTGCAGCACCGACTGTGCCGACCTGTCCCCTTACTTCAGCCGCTGTAACTCCATCCGTGTGGAGAGTGACTGGTGGGTGGCGTACGAGAAACCCAACTACATGGGGTACCAGTACGTCCTGAACAGGGGGGAGTATCCTGACTACCAGCGCTGGATGGGATTCAACGACAACATCAGGTCCTGTCGCACCTACCCACATGTGAGTGAGAATTTGACGTGTTATATTCCATACACATCAGTACCAGGTGCTGGTCATTGTGTTTGTAGATTGAGTTCCTCAATGGTAATCCTTCAGCTGTCATTTATTTCATGATTGGGATAACAAATGTTGAGTGTTTGAAGGCACTAGATCTGTATTTGCTGGCGTTTAGAAGGATGAGGGGGAAACCTAATTGAAACTTACATTGGATAGAGTGGATGTGGAGAGGATGTTTCCACTAGTGGGAGAGTCCAAGACTAGAGGTCATAGCCTCAGAATTAAAGGAATTGGTGAATCTGTGACGTTAATTGCCACAGTAGGCTGTGGAAGCCATCATTGGATGTTTTTATGGCAGAGATTGACAGGTGATTGATTAGTAAGGGGATATGGGGGCGTAAGCAGGAAAATGGGGTTGAGAGGGAGAGATATTGTAGATCAGCCATGAGTGAGTAGCGTAGTAGACTTGATGGGCCAAATGGCCTAATTTTGCTTCTATCACTTATGAACATGTGAACATGAATTTCTCCATGTGTTTGGTCCATCAGACTGTGCTTGTTTATGTAACATTGTAACGTGGTACTGACTGATAGTGTACACAAAGAGAGGTTTAAATCCCAATATGATCTATAGCTTATAACTATAGCTATAAACTAATCCTGCATTGGCAGCTCTTAATCAGACCTTTACGTCAATATATTTGTGGATTTTTAATGTCTTTTCTCTGTTTATTGTTTCACATATTTCACTCGTTAAAAAATAAGATTACGTGGCAGTGAACACTGTCAATAAACCTAAAATTCAATAGATTCATCTACAATTTAATTGTTGGTTATACTCCTACATTACACTTCCCACTTTACCTCCACATTCTAAATGAATATTCACAATATCATTACAAATAACATTGTATAGTAACATTACATTATTGCCAAACCTGACATTGTCACCCTGCCCAGCAGATCATCTCACTTTATCTCGTTTTTTAGACTTCAACTAGTCTCTGGAATATTCTCGTCCTTATTAGGCTGTTTTTTTCATCTTGGACCAAATGTGCATTTGTGTTTGACCCCAATTACAATCATATTTATTTTCCAGCAACGAGAAAGCAACTACAGGATGAAGATTTACGAGAGGCCTGACTTTGGAGGACAGATGATGGAATTCATGGACGACTGTCCCTCCGTCTACGATCGTTTCCGTTACCGTGACATTCACTCCTGCCAAGTGATGGATGGTCACTGGATCTTCTATGAACAGCCCAACTACAGAGGCCGACAGTACTTCATGAGGCCCGGGGAGTACAGGAGATACAATGACTGGGGCGGCTGCAACTCCACCATCGGGTCTTTCAGGCGCATGAGGGACTTCTAATCTGCTATTGCATGGCAGAAATGTATCTTGTTAAAATATTTATCACCACAATAAAACATCTCTACTTCACTACTGTTTACTTCTGCAAATTCATTGAAAGTCTAAAGAAAGACAGTCTCTCATAATGTCACCGTGAGTTGTTTAGTTTAGTTTAGTTTAATTTATTTTAGACATACAGTGTGGAAACAGGCCTGTTAGCCCATCGAGTCCGCACCGACCAGCGATCCTTGTACATTAACACTATCCTACGCACAATAGTGTCAATTTACAATTATACTAAGCCAATTAACCTACAAACCTGTACATACTTGGAGTGTGAGAGGAAACCGACGCAGGTCACGTGGAAAACGCACAAACTCCATACAAACAGCACCCATAGTTGGGATCGAACCTGGGACTATGGCAGTGTAAAGCAGTAAATCTACTGCTACGCCCCCGTGCCGCACTTCTTCATTGGTCTTCAATGTTCTCACCAAAATGAGTAATCAAAGGCACAAAAATATGTGCTGGCTATTTAGAGGAATCACATCAGAGCCAGAGCTGATCTTGCCATAGTTTATGGCACATGGATATTTACTCTGATTGCTTTATTCCTTAACAAAAACAACCAGAATTTATGGGGCATTTAAAATTTGTTTAAATAGTTGCAACATGGCTCACAAATAAAATCTGGTACTAAACCACATGATAATGTATGGTAGAAACAAGGAACTGTAGATGCTGGTTACTGCACAAAAGGACCAAAACATCATCTCTCCATGCTCTCCAGAGCCTGGTCCGCGGAATATTTCCAGCACTTTGTGTCCTTTTGATAATATATTAGGCCAGTTGGCCAAACATTGGGTAAAAGTTTTATAAAACAGTTAAGAGAATAGAGACAAATGGAGGCCACGGAACAAAATCTCAAATCTAAGATGGAGACAGACAAAAGCTCAAATGCCAATATCGGCATGGTAAAAATCTAGGATGCTAAAGACACCAAGACTTCATTGGAGTAGATCTAGGAATTGGAGGAGGTCAAATATCCTCGAGGTATAGTGGAAAAAAACAGTTACATGGATCAGGAGGACAAAGGAATACATTGTAAAGCAAGGACAGGTTTGTTATTGTTGGGCCAAGGTGTGTGGAAGCTATTTTGTGTCAGTGAGTGCCAAAGTCAATGATTGAACAGGGCTAGGTACATTTGGATACATTGGAATTCCTAAAGAAGCTCGTATTCAAGGCTGGGTCTTTCTGCAAACCTCGAACCAGAATCCCTGAACACCTGAAGGAATTTGGAATCATGAATTCAATTAATAAGATTTACAAATTAACGTATCAGCCATAAGAAGGAGCAGTTCATAATTTAAGTCATGGTAAAATAACCCACATTGTGTAACAAATCACAAATGGTCACGTCCTTCGATATTTTAATTCTCCAAGAAAATAAGAAAATATGTATAGAAACGCATTGAAAAGAATGTAGGCTAATTATTTAAAGGTGTATTAATGTCACTTTTGTATTGAGGTATATTACTCTATGAAAATGTGAAAAGTAGGAGAAAATATCTTAACAACTATTTCTGATATATATATATTTATTAGAGTAGGTAAGCAGTACATTAGCAAACACATATTATGATAGCAATATTTCGTGTGCAACAATCATACATTATTAATATTATCAAATGAATCATTTTGTCTCTAATAATTTTTTTTTTAAAGAGAGATAAACAGAGAGAAAAATGAAATATAAGTCAAAAAAGAAATCATAAAGAGTGGAATAATTTACCATTAATACGTAATTGGAGATAAGATCAATGAATATAAAATATAACTTTTCATCTAATCGTGAGTCCAAGTTTCAGTTAGGGTTCCCTGCCGAACCGATCTACCCTTTTAAGTAATCAATGAAAGAAGACCATATTCTAACAAAGACTTCTTGTTTGTCCATTAGGGCAAATCTGATTCTTTCCAGGTGTAGGGTCTCCGACATTTCCGTAATCCACATTTTAATTGTGGGGGATATAGGGCTTTTCCAAAATTTTAATAGTAATTTCTTCCCAATTATTATACTGTAATCTAGGAAATTTCTTTGACTTGGTGTAAGTATTAGACTTTGTTCTGATATTCCAAGTATTATTAATTTTGAGTCCGGATCCAATTTAATATTAATAATAGAGGAGATTTGTGGGTAGATTCTATTCAATTTAACTTTTGAGTAATGTAATCTGTGTAATACTTTAAATTGTATTAAAGCATGTCTGGTATTTAACGAGCATTGATGTATATATTGTAAACTTTTGTCCCACATATCTTTCGTTATGGGTTGGTTTATTTCATTTTCCCATGTATGTCTATATGCTTCCGTCGATGGTATCTCGCTATCTAAAAGGATATTATATATATAAGTTGTTAGTTTTTCTGTATTAGGATGCTTATTCAAACATTCATCAAGGATTTCTGGTTCCTTATTCCTATAATCTTGTGTATTTGATTTAACATAATCTCTGAGTTGTAGATATCGGAAACAATTATTTGAATGTAATCCGTAAATCTGTTGTAATTCCTGAAATAAAAGAAAAGTGCCTTTCTTATAAAGGTGTTCCAACTTTTTGATTCCATGGTTTTTCCATTGTGTAAAACCTTTATCCAGCATGGAAGGTTTAAATAAGGGGTTGTTTACAATAGGGAGACAGAGTGGTATATTATCCAATTTTAAGGCCCTTTTTAGTTGTTTCCAGATTCGTGTACCACTATATATTATAGGGTTTTCCCTATAGGTTTTTTTGTGCAATTTTGTCAGTACAAATATAATCGAACCGATTTCAAAGGGTAAACAGTCCTCTTTTTCCATCCTTAACCAGTCTGGTTGGTGATCCATTTCTTCCAGCCAAAAATTCATGTTTTTAATATGGCCTGCCCAAAAATAAAACAGAACATTTGGTAGAGCTAAGCCTCCATTAATCTTTGATTTACATAAATGTTTTTTATTTATTCTATGATTCTTGTAGTCTCAGATGGAACTTGTAACAGTAGAGTCTACTTTAAAGGAAAAAGATTTTGGAATATATATCGGGATTGACTGAAATAAGTACAATAATTGCGGCAGAAAGATCATTTTTATTGCATTAATTTTACCGAACATTGAAATAGGAAGTGTTTTCCAGCATTGAATATTCTTATTTAGTTTATTCAGTAAAGGTGGGAAATTTGATTTAAATAAAGAAGTATACACCTTAGTTACATAAATACCTAGATATTTAAATTTTTCCTCAACTATTTTAAAAGGTGATTGTTGTAGTATATGTAAACTGAGTTCCGTTATTGGCATGATTTCGCTTTTATTCCAATTAATTCTATATCCTGAGAACTGACCGAATTGAGTTATTAGATTTAATAAATTTGGAATACTAATTTCTGGCTTTGTAATATATATTAATGCATCATCTGCATATAGAGAATTTTTATTGATTGCATCTTTAGTATTATACCCATGTATTTCTGGATTAGATCTGACATTTTCTGCGAGTGGTTCAATTGCTAAAGCGAATAATAATGGAGACAGCGAGCATCCTTGTCTACAACCTCTAGAGAAATTAAATTTAGTTGATAACATTCGGTTAGTTAGTATTCTAGCTGTTGGGTTAGAGTATAAACGTTTAACCCATGTGCAGTACTTCTCTCCCAGTTTAAATTTTTCCATCATTGAAAATAAATATGACCAATCTACTTGATCAAAGGCTTTTTCAGCATCTAGCAAAATAATTGCTAGATCTGCGTTAGCAATTCTATTTGAGTATATAATATTAAATAATCATTTCAGATTGTAAAATGAGTGACGTTTTGGGATAAAGCCTGTTTGGTCAGGGTGTATTAATTTGTTAATCACTAAACTCAATCTATAAGATAGGATTTTTGTTAGTATTTTCTGATCAGTATTTAATAGAGCTATTGCTCTATATGAGGCTAGGTCTTCCAGATCCTTATCTGTTTTAGGTATAAGTATTATTGTAGATTTGTTTAAAGTTTCCGGGAGTTGCTGTTGAGTATAAATGTGTTTATACAATGTTTGTAAGCATGAAGAGATCAGATCAATAATTTTTTATAAAATTCAGAGCTTAGGCCATCAGGGCCTGCGGCCTATCCATTTTTTAAAGATCTAATTGACTCTTCAATATCTTTTGTCGTTATTTCAGCTCCTAATAATTCTTGCTCTTGCAAATCTAAGCCTTTAAGGTTACATTTCTGTAAAAATTCTTCCATTCCTGTTGATTGTTCTGCCAATTTAGTTGAATAAAGATTTTGATAGTATTGTAAAAATCTGTCATTAATATCTTTGGGGAGTGTTAGTATTTCTCCCTTATTTGATCTAATCTTATGAATCGTTTTTTCCCCCGTCCAATTTACGAAGCTGGCGTGCTAATAATTTTTGTGGTTTATCACCAAATTCAAAATGTAATTGTTTTGTGTGTTGATAACGTTTTATTACTTGGTCAGAGTATATTTTATTTAACTTATATTTCAGTGCTGCTATTTTGTTATGTTTTGCCAATGAAGGTGCTCCTGCATTTTCTATGTCTAATTGCCTTATTTCCATTTCCAATCTCTGTGGTTTAGCTCTATTCTCTTTATTAAGAAATGCCTGAGAAGAAATTAATGCCCCTCGTATAAATGCTTTAAATGTTTCCCAGAGAAGGGAAGCAGAGATTTCAGGCTGGTCATTGACATCGAAAAACATATTAATCTGTTTTACAAGATATTCACAACATACCTGTTCCTTCAAGATTTGAGGATTAAGTCTCCATTGTGTCTGTTTCTTGTCCATTCCGTTTAATTTAATCATAAACGTTAATGGAGCATGATCCAAAATTATAATGTTATGATATTGTGACTTATAAGTAAATGGAATTTCTAACAACTATTTCTCAGTGAACATTGTTAGATTATTTTTTTGAGCCAAATTCCTGGAATTATTCTGAATATCAAGCACTTATATTACAATACACAAACAAGCACTACTGGGCTGTGAAGTGTCATTGCACACCAAGGTATTTATAATATGACAGGAAGATATTATTACAGAAAGGTATCCTCTGACCTTCTTGTCAAGTACTTACAATAAAATATGATCTTTAGTAAATGATTTATCAGATAATTTCAGTAAAAATGGACAAACCATTGTTTGTGTGGGAAGGAACTGCAGATGCTGCTTTAAACCAAAAATAGACACAAAGAGCTGGAGTAACTCAGTGGGTCAGACAGCATCTCTGGAGAAAAGGAATAGGTGACATTTTGGGTCGAGATCTTTCATCAGACTGGTTGTTCATTGCTATGAGGTTTTAATACAGGTCAATAAGAAAGAATTTGCAGATTAAAACAAATCAATTTGCAGATTAAATTGATTTGTGTCGGCCTTACAGTTATTGGAGCAATCTTGATTTGGCATTTGCAAGCATCATGCAAATATGCCAATTTAACAATGGATAAATGCAGGATAAACCTTGCATTCCATAGAGCACCAGAGGCAACTCCAACTAATTTGAAGAAACACGGAGCTGCAGATGCTGGTTTACAAAAAAAGGCACAATGTGCTGGAATAACTCAGCAGGTCAGGCAGCGCATCTGGAGAACATGGATGTTTTGGGTCTGATTGTGGGGAATCTGGAAGAAAGGAGGGACAGGACAAAGCCTGGTGTGGAAGAAATTAATTTAGAGGGAAGTTAATGGAAAATGAAAAGCGGAGACTTTGCTGGTTTGCTTCGAGATATTATCGCATGATATGATGGAGAGATGGCTGCAGTAAACTGCTAACCAGTTATCTGACTTCACAGCAGAATTAGTCGATAGTTATACTGTCCAGTAAACAACTTTTGTTAGATACTACTCTACGAAAATATTCTATCAACTACACGGGTACCAATTATTTCATTAGCCATAACATACTTTCCACACTTTAATCTTATTCAGCAACAGATGGTTAATTCAAGTCAAACACAATACAAGGGCATCTTGACATTATTCTATCTCACCTTTCAGGCAGCTGACACCACCATCACTTCTCCGATCCAATAATAAGTCGCCCATTTACAGTAACATTTCTACGCCACAAGCGGTAGAGAGCGTGGGTGATCTACTGTACCTCCTCACAGAAAATTAAACAAGCTTTGATATCTCCTCTACTATTTCATGTTTACATTTACCATCCATCTTTTAACACATGCCCAGGCCAGAGGTAATACGTCTAATCTTACTTTGCCGATTCCCATGAACTTCTTCTGCACCTGATCAAGTGAGAGCTTCCAATTGTCCCATCCATAACATCCTATAGAAACATAGAAACATAGAAAATAGGTGCAGGAGTAGGCCATTCGGCCCTTCAAGCCTGCACCGCCATTCAATATGATCATGGCTGATCATCCAACTCAGTATCCTGTACCTGCCTTCTCTCCATACCACCTGATCCCTTTAGCCACAAGGGCCACATCTAACTCCCGCTTAAATATAGCCAATGAACTGGCCTCAACTACCTTCTGTGGCAGAGAATTCCAGAGACCCACCACTCTGTGTGAAAAATGTATTCCTCATCTCGGTCCTAAAGGAATTCCCCCTTATTCTTAAACTGTGACCCCTTGTTCTGGACCTCCCCAACATCGGGAACAATCTTCCTATATCTAGCCTATCCAACCCCTTAAGAATTTTGTAAGTTTCTAGAAGATCCCCCCTCAGTCTTCTAAATTCCAGCGAGTACAAGCCGAGCCTATCCAGTCTTTCCTCATATGAAAGTCCTGACATCCCAGGAATCAGTCTGGTGAACCTTCTCTGTACCCCCTCTATGGCAAGAATGTCTTACCTCAGATTTGGAGACCAAAATTGTACGCAATACTCCAGGTGTGGTCTCACAAAAACCCTGTACAACTGCAGTAGAACCTCCCTGCTCCTATACTCAAATCCTTTAGCTATGAATGCTAACATACCATTCGCTTTCTTCACTGCCTGTTGCACCTGCATGCCTACTTTCAATGATTGGTGTACCATGACACCCAGGTCTTGTTGCATCTCCCCTTTTCCTAATTTGCCACCATTCAGATAATAGTCTACCCTTCTGTTTTTGCCACCAAAGTGGATAACCTCAGATTTATCCACATTATACTGCATCTGCCATGCATTTGCCCACTCACCCAGCCTATCCAAGTCACCTTACAGTCTCCTAGCATCCTCCTCACACCTAACACTACCCCCCACCTTAGTCATCCGCAAACTTGGAGATGTTGCATTCAATTCCCTTGTCCAAATCATTGATATATATTGTAAATAGCTGGGGTCTCAGCACTGAGCCTTGCGGTACCCCACTAGTCACTGCCTGCCATTCAGAATAGGACCCGTTTACTCCTACTCTTTGCTTCCTCTCTGCCAGCCAGTTCTCTATCTACATCAATACTGAACCCCCAATACCGTGTGCTTTATGTTTGTATGCTAATCTCTTATGTGGAACATTGTCGAAAGCCTTCTGAAAATCTAGATATAACACATCCACTGGTTCTCCCTTATCCACGCTACTATTTACATCCTCGAAAAATTCTATAAGATTCGTCAGACATGATTTACCTTTCGTAAATCCATGCTGTCTTTGTCTAATGATTTCACCACTTTCCAAATGTGCTGCCATTCCATCTTTAATTACTAGCAGTTTCCCCACTACTGATGTTAGACTAACTGGTCTGTAATTCCCCGTTTTCTCTCTCCCTCCTTTTTTAATTAGTGGGGTTACATTAGCGTGTTCATTACCTTACATTAGCTATCACTACCTCACTAAGCTTGTTTCTGTGGCGCTTGTATGGGTGTTGTGGGCTGAAGGGACTGGTTTCCAGTGGGCTAGTATGGACATTGTGGGCCGAATGAATTCTTGGGCTGGCAGTCACTCAGGCTTGGCAGCTCAGTCACTCAGGCCTGGCAGCTCAGTCACTCAGGCCCGGCGGGCTGGCAGCTCAGTAACTCTGGCATGGCAGGCTGGCAGCGGAGAAATTGCCAGAAATTCTGCCAAAAACATGTGACAGACTGTGTGAGAGAGAAGGGGGAGACGGTGGGCTATCAATTTGAAACTTTTTCATCTGTTTTTACAGATCACAGCAATGAAGGAGGAAAGAAAATCTGAGTATTTACCTCAAAAGTCATAATTCAGTGCAGGACTGCAAATCCAATCTCATGGCACTTGAAGCGGAGTGCAGGCCACAAATCCAACCTCACAGCACTCCAAGCAGAGTGCAGGCAGCAAGTCCAACCTCACAGCACTTCAAGCAACGTGCAGGCAGCACACAGCACTCCAAGGAAAATGTACAGTGGCTAAAGGCAAACATTTTAATAGCCACACAGTTGCAAAAGCCACACAGTTCCAATAGCCACACAGTTACAATAGCCACACAGTTGCAATAGCCACACCATTGCAATATCCACACATTTCAATAGCCACACATTTCAATAGCCACAAATTTCAATAGCCACAAATTACAATAGCCACACATTTGAATAGGCACAGTTGCAAAAGGCACAGTTGCAAAAGGCACATATTTTAATAGTCACACAGTTGCAATAGCCGGTCATTTCCATAGACACAGTTGCAAAAGGCACAGTTGCAAATACGCACAGTTGCAAAAGGCACACAGTTGTAAAAGGCACACATTTTCATACGCCAGGCATTTCAATAGCCACACAGTTTCATTAGCCACACACTTTCAATAGCCACACTGTTTCAATAGCCGCACATTTCAAAAGCCGCATGGTTTCAATAGGCACACAGTTGCAATAGCCACATAATTGCAATAGCCATACAATTTTAATAGCCACACAATTTTAATAGACACATTTTTCAATAGCCACACATTTCAATAGCCGCACATTTCAATAGCTACGCATTTCAATAGCCACGCATTTTAATAGCTGCCCATTTCAATACCCATACATTTCAATAGCCGCACATTTCTATAGCCGCACAGTTGCAAAAGGCACATTTTCAAAAGGCACAGTTGCAAAATGCACAGTAGCAAAAGGCTAAGTTGCAAAAGGCACAGTACCAAAAGGCACAGTTGCAAAAGGCACATATTTTAATAGTCACACAGCTACAATAGCCACACAGTATCAATAGCCACACAGTTGCAATAGCCACACAATTTCAATAACCACACAATTTCAATAACCACACAATTTCAATAGCCACACAATTTCAATAGCCACACAATTTCAATAGCCACACAATTTCAATAACCACACTATTTCAATAACCACACAATTTCAATAACCACACAATTTCAATACCCACACATTTCAATAGCCACACAGTTTCAATAGCCACACATTTCAATAGCCACAGAGTTTCATTAGCCACACAGTTTCAATAGCCACACAATTTTCAATAGCCGCACATTTCAATAGCCACACATTTCAATAGCCACACATTTCAATAGCTGCACAGTTTCAATAGCCACACAGTTGTAATAGCCACATGGTTGCAATAGCCACATATTTGCAATAGCTACACGGTTGCAATAGTCACACGGTTGTAATAGCCACACGGTTGCAATAGCCACGCATTGCAATAGCCGCGCATTTCAATAGCCACACATTTCAATAGCGGCACATTTCAATAGCCGCACATTTGAATAGCCATGCATTTGAAAAGCCGCGCATTTGAATAGCCGCCCATTTCAATAGCTGCACATTTGAATAGCCGCCCGTTTCAATAGCCGCACATTTCAATAGCCGCTCATTTCTATAGCCGCGCAGTTGCAAAAGGCACAGTTTCAAAAGGCACAGTTGCATATTGCACAGTAGCAAAAGGCTAAGTTGCAAAAGGCACAGTAGCAAAAGGCACAGTTGCAAAAGGCACATATTTTAATAGTCACACAGCTGCAATAGCCACACAGTTTCAATAGCCACACAGTTTCAATAGCCATTCAGTTGCAATAGTCACACAATTGCAATAGCCACACAATTTCAATTCTCACACATTTCAATAGCCACACAATTTCAATAACCACACAATTTCAATAGCCACACAATTTCAATAGCCACACATTTCAATAGCCACACATTTCAATAGCCGCACTTTTCAATAGTCGTGTTTGCAAAAGGCACAGTTTCAAAAGGCACAGTTGCAAAAGGCACAGTTCCAAAAGGTGCACAGTTGCAAAAGGCACACCGTTTCAATAGCTACACAGTTGCAATAGCCACACGGTTGCAAGAGCCACACAATTGCAATAGCCACACAATTGCAATAGCCACACAGTTTCAATAGCCACACAGTTTCAATAGCCATACAGTTGCAATAGCCACACAATTTCAATAGCCACACAATTTCAGTAGCTGCATATTTCAATAGCCGCACAGTTACAAAAGGCACACAGTTGCAAAAGGCACACAGTTTCAATAGCCACACATTTCAATAGCCACAAGTTTCATTAGCCACACAGTTTTAATAACCACACAATTTCAATAGCCACACAATTTTCAATAGCTGCAAATTTCAATAGCCACACATTTCAATAGGCGCACAGTTGCAAAAGGCACACAGTTGCAAAAGGCACAAAGTTTCAATAGCTACACAGTTGTAATAGTCACACGGTTGCAATAGCCACATGGTTGCAATAGTCACACGGTTGTAATAACCACACGTTTGTAATATCCACGCATTGCAATAGCCGCACATTTCAATAGCCATACATTTCAATAGCGGCACATTTCAATAGCGACACATTTCAATAGCCGCACATTTCAAAAGCCGCATGGTTTCAATAGCCACACAATTTCAATAGCCACACAATTTCAATAGCTGCATATTTCAATAGCCGCACAGTTGCAAAAGGCACACAGTTGCAAAAGGCACACAGTTTCAATAGCCACGCATTTCAATAGCCACACAGTTTCATTAGCCACACAATTTCAATAGCCACACAGTTTCAAAAGCCGCACGTTTCAATAGCCGCACATTTCAATAGCCGCACAGTTGCAAAAGGCACCCAGATGCAAAAGGCACACAGTTGCAAAAGACACACAGTTTCAAAAGCCACACAGTTGCAATAGCCATACAGTTATGCTAGCCACACAGTTGCAATAGCCACACAGTTGCAATATCCACACATTTCAATAGCCACACATTTTAATAGACACACATTTTAATAGCCACACATTTCAATTGCTACACATTTCAATGGCCACACATTCCAATAGCCACAAATTTCAATAGCCACAAATTTCAATAGCCACACATTTCAATAGGCACAGTGGCAAAAGGCATTGTTTCAAAAGGCACAGTTGCGAAAGGCACAGTTGCAAAAGGCAAATATTTTAATAGTCACACAGTTGCAATAGCCGCCCATTGCCATAGCCACAGTTGCAAAAGGCACAGTTGCAAAAGGCATAGTTGCAAAAGGCACACAGTTGCAAAAGGCACACAGTTTCAATAGCCACACAGTGTCAATAGCAGTACAGTTGCAATAGCCACATAATTGCAATAGCCACATAATTTCAATAGCCACACAGTTTCAATAGCCACACAGTTTCAATAGCCGCACAATTTCAATAGCCACACAGTTTCAATTGCCGCACAATTTCAATAGCCACACAGTTTCAATAGCCGCACAATTTCAATAGGCACATAATTTCAATAGCCACACAGTTTCAATAGCCGCACAGTTACAATAGCAGTACAGTTGCAATAGCCACATAATTGCAATAGCCACATAATTTCAATAGCCACACAGTTTCAATAGCCACACAGTTTCAATAGCCGCACAATTTCAATAGCCACACAGTTTCAATTGCCGCACAATTTCAATAGCCACACAGTTTCAATAGCCGCACAATTTCAATAGGCACATAATTTCAATAGCCACACAGTTTCAATAGCCGCACAGTTACAATAGCAGTACAGTTGCAATAGCCACATAATTGCAATAGCCACATAATTTCAATAGCCACACAGTTTCAATAGCCACACAGTTTCAATAGCCGCACAATTTCAATAGCCACACAGTTTCAATAGCAGCACAATTTCAATAGCCACACAGTTTCAATAGCCGCACAATTTCAATAGCCACATAATTTCAATAGCCACACAGTTTCAATAGCCGCACATTTGAATAGCCACACATTTCAATTACCACACATTTCAATAGCCGTGCATTTCAATAGCCACACAATTTCAATAGCCGCACATTTGAATAGCCACACATTTCAATAGCCGCACATTTCTATAGCTGCACAGTTGCAAAAGGCACAGTATCAAAAGGCACAGTTGCAAAAGGCACATATTTTCATAGTCACACAGCTGCAATAGCCACACAGTTTCAATAGCCACACAGTACCAATAGCCATACAGTTGCAATAGCCACACAATTGCAATAGCCACATAATTTCAATACCCACACATTTCAATAGCCACACAATCTCAATAGCCACACAATTTCAGTAGCTGCATATTTCAATAGCCGCACAGTTGCAAAAGGCACACAGTTGCAAAAGGCACAGTTTCAATAGCTGCACAGTTTCAATAGCCACACAGTTGTAATAGCCACACGGTTGCAATAGCCACACGGTTGCAATAGTCACACGGTTGTAATAGCCACACGGTTGCAATAACCACAAATTGCAATAGCCGCACATTTCAATAGCCGCACATTTCAATAGCCGCGCATTTGAATAGCCACACATTTCAATAGCCGCACATTTCTATAGCCGCACAGTTGCAAAAGGCACAATTTCGAAGGCACAGTTGCAAAATGCACAGTAGCAAAAGGCTAATTTGCAAAAGGCACAGTAGCAAAAGGCACAGTTGCAAAAGGCACATATTTTAATAGTCACACAGCTGCAATAGCCACACAGTTTCAATAGCCACACAGTTTCAATAGCCACACAGTTTCAATAGCCATTCAGTTGCAATAGTCACACAATTTCAATACTCACACATTTCAATAGCCACACAATTTCAATACTCACACAATTCTAATAGCCACACATTTCAATAGCCACACATTTCAATAGCCACACAATTGCAATAGCCACACAATTGCAATAGACACACAGTTTCAATAGCCACACATTTCAATAGCCACACAATTGCAATAGACACACAGTTTCAATAGCCATACAGTTGCAATAGCCACACAATTTCAATAGCCGCACATTTCAATAGCCACACATTTCTATAGCCGCACAGTTGCAAAAGGCACAGTTTCAAAGGCACAGTTGCATAATGCACAGTAGCAAAAGGCTGTTGCAAAAGGCACAGTAGCAAAAGGCACAGTTGCAAAAGGCACATATTTTCATAGTCACACAGCTGCAATAGCCACACAGTTTCAATAGCCATACAGTTTCAATAGCCATTCAGTTGCAATAGTCACACAATTGCAATAGCCACACAATTGCAATAGACACACAGTTTCAATAGCCATACAGTTGCAATAGCCACACAATTTCAATAGCCGCACATTTTCAATAGCTGCATGGTTTCAATAGCCGCACAGTTGCAAAAGGCACACAGTTGCAAAAGGCACACATTTTCAATAGCCACGCATTGCAATAGCCACACAGTTTCATTAGCCACACTATTTTAATAGCACACTGTTTCAATAGCCGCACATGTCAATAGTCGCACATTTCAATAACCGCACAGTTGCAATAGACACACAGTTTCAATAGCCATACAGTTGCAATAGCCACACAATTTCAATAGCCGCACATTTCAATAGCCGCACATTTCTATAGCCGCACAGTTGCAAAAGGCCCACAGTTGCAAAAGGCACACAGTTGCAAAATGCACACAGTTTCAATAGCCACACAGTTGACATAGCCACACGGTTGCAATAGCCACACATTTCAAGAGCAACACATTTCAATATCCACACATGTCAACTGCCACACAATTCAATAGCCATAGTTGCAAAAGACACAGTTGCAAAAACCACAGGTTAAAACACATAATGGGCACTCACAGGTCACTAGACACTAAGTGTTCTGCAGATTCACTGCTCAGAATGGGAGTTGTGACCTCTCACTCACCATCTTGCAGTTACGGAGCCACATCCAGACTTCCGGGGTTTATAGCTCCTCCCCCACCCTGGAAGGGGCGTGGCCTTCATGGCGGTGATTGACAGGAGAGAGAATCTCAACATTTTTAAACTCTAATAATTCTTTAATTTTTCAATTATGGGAAAAATCCTCTGCACCTGATGAGCGGAGGGGGACGCTGAGTAAGATGACCAAATATCACATCCATAAGTGGTAGCGTTTTTCAAATCAACATACAACACAAACAGGAAGTGGTCAAGATTAGACTTTTAATTATATAGATATCGTGGGTGACTTTAACTTTTCCAATATTGATGAGGACTTCTTCAATGCAAGAGGCTTAGAATGAGGCAGAATGTTATTGCTGTATTCAAGAGGGCTTTTTTGGTGTATACAAACAATATGTGAATAGTCCAACTAGGGAAGGGACCATACTGAACCTTGAATAGGGAAATGACCCATGGTAGATTACTGGCAATTCAGTGGGTGAACATTTAGGGAATTATGTAGGAAGGAACTGCAGATGCTGGTTTAAACCGAAAATAGACACAAAAAGCTGGAGTAACTCTGCCGGACAGGCAGCATCTCTGGAGAGAAGGAATGCGTGACGTTTCGCATTGATTCTGAAGAAGGGTCTTGTCATGAAATGTTGCCTATTCCTTTTCTCCAGAGATGCTGTCTGACCCGCTGAATTACTCCAGCATTTTGTTTCTGCCTATTACTTGTCAGGCATTGTCCTGACCCCACCTCTTTTCCAGGTTTCTCTTTCCCCACAACAATCTGTATGAGGAAAGGTCCCAACCCAAAATGGCTCCTATCCATGTCTTCCAGAGATGCTGTCTGACCCACTAAGTTACTCCAGCATTTTGTGTCCTGCACATTTCCAGCATCTGCAGACCGTGTAACTTTCATTGTATCAATGTCCGCTATCCACATAATTCCACAACACCTGAAAAAACCCGAAAATTGTACAATGCAACGTGACTGGGATGTGCAGAATGTGGGATGTGGGACCTGCTGTCCTTACTGTCTTTTGAAGAAAGTGTTCTAAAGCTGCAGGTTCTCGTCGTTTTCCCAGAATGAAGGT
This sequence comes from Raja brachyura, assembly GCA_963514005.1. Next base: position 90,884,296 of record OY740787.1, on the reverse strand, counting down.
GGAGAACTGGGCAATTTCTGAACCAATATTGCTTTTCTCATTGTTGTCAATTGGACGTAGAGGTTTGTAGGTTAATTGGCTTGGTATAAGTGTAAATTTAATACTGTCTCTAGTGAGTGTGTAAGATAGTGTTTGTGTGCAGTGATCGATGGTCGCTGTGGACTCAATGGGCCGAAGAGCCTGTTTCCCCGCTGTATCTCTAACCTACACTAAACCAAATCTAATCTTACTATTACCCACAACTTGTTATGAGTAAATTAATAAATAAAATAGTCAAATATGGTTATTTGACATAATGTAGATTTGAACATTCTACCACAATATGATTCATCAAATCGTATGAAACAAACCTGCAGGATTCGGAGCAGTGAATGCTCCAGAACTCTTTTGTTCAGATTACAAATAAAATGACATGAAAACACAATTGGAAGAATCAACGACACATCAGGTGCCTTTCGAATGCTTCTCTTCCCTCACTGCAGTGTGCGGTTAATTTTCCGCTGATTTTCAGTAGTGGTCTATTGTCATGACAAAAGAATAGAACCATTGATGCCTTTATAATGCACACTGTATAAATACCAAGCGACATGAGGCAGTGAAACACTCAGTCAGTTTCTAACCTCACTGGACACAAAATGGGAAAGGCAAGGAGAGCTCAGTGTTTTTGCATTCTATTGCATCGCGTATCTCCTGGGATGAACTGTTAACTTAATTTATTTTTTCTTTTCCCACAGGTCATCTTCTACGAGGACAGGAACTTCCAGGGTCGGCACTATGAGTGCAGCACCGACTGTGCCGACCTGTCCCCTTACTTCAGCCGCTGTAACTCCATCCGTGTGGAGAGTGACTGGTGGGTGGCGTATGAGAAACCCAACTACATGGGGTACCAGTATGTCCTGAACAGGGGGGAGTATCCTGACTACCAGCGCTGGATGGGATTCAACGACAACATCAGGTCCTGTCGCACCTACCCACATGTGAGTGAGAATTGTGAGCTGGTCATTGTGTTTGCAGATTGAGTTCCTCAATGGCAATCCTTCAGCTGTCATTTCTTTCATGATTGAGTTAACAAATGTTGAGTGTTTGAAGGCATTAGACCTGTATTTACTGGCGTTTAGAATATGAGGGGGAAACCTCATTGAAACTTACATTGGATAAAGTGGATGTGGAGAGGATGCTTCCACTAGTGAGAGAGTCTAGGACTAGAGGTCTTAGCCTCAGAATTGAAGGAAGCCCCTTTCGAATGGAGATGGGAAAGAAGGCTGTGGAAACCAAGTCAATGGATATTTTTAAGGCGGAGATTTACAGATGCTTGATTAGTAAAGTGCCTGTCCCATTTAGGCAATTTTTTTGGCGACTAGGCTGTCGTCACATGTTTGCAGGATGACGCCTGTATGATTGTGTGTTGTCTCCTCAAGTCGGCTAAGGAGTTGTAACTTTTTTCTTGTCGCCGCTGGATTTTGAAACGTTCAAAACGTTTCTCCGACTGTGGGCTTGACGTAGTTTGTTTTCTCCTGCGGGAGATCCTGTCGGAGGTTGCTGCCGGGATGACGCAGGTTGTCACCAGGTGACTTAGGTTGTCGCCAGTGCTGACGTCAACCGACGTCCACCGGCGACAGGTACCGGCGACTGAATTGTCTTCAGTTGTCGCCGACAGGGTTGTAGCTTGTAGCCTGTCGCGGATGGACATAGGTTGACTTCAGTTGTCGAAGTTTGTCGCCTGTGTGGACGTAGGTTGTCGTAGGTGTGGTCGTAGGTGGATGTCCTAATGGATCGGCGGTTGTCGGTAGCTTGACGTAGCTTGACGTCGACTAGGTGGTAGGTTGTCGTAGACATGGTGGTAGGGGGCGGGGTCCTGCGTGCATTTGTGTTTGACCCCAATTACAATCATATTTATTTTCCAGCAACGAGAAAGCAACTACAGGATGAAGATTTACGAGAGGCCTGACTTTGGAGGACAGATGATGGAATTCATGGACGACTGTCCCTCCGTCTACGATCGCTTCCGTTACCGTGACATTCACTCCTGCCACGTGATGGATGGTCACTGGATCTTCTATGAACAGCCCAACTACAGAGGCCGACAGTACTTCATGAGGCCCGGGGAGTACAGGAAATACAATGACTGGGGCGGCTGCAACTCCACCATCGGGTCTTTCAGGCGCATGAGGGACTTCTAATCTGCTATTGCATGGCACAAATTTATCTTGTTTAAATATTTATCACCACAATAAAACATCTCTACTCCAGTACTGTTTACTTCCGCAAATTTATTGAAAGTCTAAATAGAGATGGTCTCTCATAATGTCACCGTGTGTTGTTTAGTTTAGTTTAGTTTAATTTAGAGATACAGTGTGGAAACAGGCCTGTTAGCCCATCGAGTCCGCACCACCAGCGATCCACACACATTAACACTATCCTACGTACAATAGTGTCAATTTACATTTATACCAAGCCAACTAGCCTACAAACCTGTACGTCTTTGGAGTGTGAGTGTGAGAGGAAACTGAAGATCTCAGAGAACATGGAGAGATGATGTTTTGGTCCTTTTGTGCAGTGACCAGCATCTGCATGTTGCAGGGAGAACATGTAACCTCCACACAGACAGCACCCATAGTTGGAATGGAACCCGGGACTCTGGCAGTGTAAAGCAGTAAATCTACTGCCATGCCCCCGTGCCACACTTCTTCATTGTTCAATGTTCTCACCAAAATGAGTAATCAAAGGTACAATAATATGTGTAGGCTAGTTAGAGGGATTACATCAGAGCCAGAGCTGATCTTGCCACAGTTTATGGCACATGGACATTGACTCTGATTGCTTTATTCCTCAACAAAAACAACCAGAATTTATGCAGCATTTACATTTGTTTAAATAGTTGCAACATGGATCACAAATAAAATCTGGTACTAAACCACATGATAATGTATTGTAGAAACAAGGAACTGTAGATGCTGGTCACTGTACAAAAGGACCAAAACATCATCTCTCCATGCTCTCCAGAGCCTGGTCCACTGAATTACTCCAGCACTTTGTGTCCTTATGATTATATATTAGGTCAGTTGACCAAACCTTGGGTAAAGGTTTTATAAAACAGTTTAAGAGAATAGAGACAAATGGAGGCCATGGAAAAATATCTCAAATCTAAGATGGAGACAGAAAAAAGCTCAAATGCCAATATCGGCATGGCAAAAAATCTAGGATGCTAAAGACACCGGAATTGGAGGAGGTCAAATAGACAATAGACAATAGACAATCGGCGCAGAAGTAGGCCATTCAGCCCTCCGAGGCAGCACTGCCATTCAATGTGATCATGGCTGATCATCCCCAATCAGTACTCCGTTCCTGCCTTCTCCCCAAATCCCCTGACTCTGCTATCTTTAAGAGCCCTATCTCGCTCTCTCTTGAAAGTATCCAGAGAACTGGCCTCTACCACCCTCTGAGGCAGAGAATTCCACAGACTCACAACTCTCTGTGTGAAAACGTGTTTCCTCATCTCCTTTCTAAATGGCTTACCCCTTATTCTTAAACTGTGGCCCCTGGTTCTGGACTCCCCCAACATCGGGAACATGATTCCTGCCTCCTGGGTGTCCAAACCATTAACAATCTTATATGTTTCAATAAGATCTCCTCTCATCCTTCTAAACTCCTTTGTGTACAAGCCCAGCCGCTCCATTCTCTCAGCGTATGACATTTGCCGCCATCCCGGGAATTAACCTTGTGAACCTACGCTGCATTCCCTCAATAGCAAGGATGTCCTTCCTCAAATTAGGGGACCAAAACTGCACACAATATCCTAGAGGTATAGTGGAAAAAATCAGTTACATGGGTCAGGAGGACAAAGGACACATTGTAAAGCAAGGACAGGTTTGTTGTTGTTGGGCCAAGCCGTGTGGAAGCTATTTTATGTCAGTAGATACCAAAGCCAATGGTTGAACAGGACTTGGTACATTTGGATACATTGGAATTCCTAAAGAAAGTCAAGTATTCAAGGCTGGTTCTCTCTGCAAACCTGGAATCAGAATCCCTGAAAATCTGTAGGAATTTGGGATCATGAATTCCATGAATGAGATTTACAAATTAACGCATCAGCTGTGAGAAGGAGCAGTTGATAATTTAAGTCATGGTAAAACAACCCATATTGTGCAAGAAATAAATGAACCCTGGTCACGTCCTTCGATATTTTAATTCTCCAATAAAATAAGTATAGAAAAGAATAGAAAAGAATATAGGCAAATTATTTAAGGGTGTATTAATGTCACTTTTGTATTGAGAGATATTATTGTATGAAATGTGAAAAGTAGGGGAAAATATCTTAACAACTATTTCCCAGTGAACATTGTTAGAATATATTTTAAGCACAATTCCTGGTATTATTCTGAATATCAAGCACTTATATTACTATACACAAACAAGCACTACTGGGCTGTGAAGTGTCATTGCACACCAAGGTATTTACAATATGACAGGAAGATATTATAACAGGAAGGTATCCTCTGACCTTCTTGTCGAGTACTTACATTAAAATGCGATTTTTAGTAAATGATTTATCAGATAATTTCAGTAAAAATGGACAAAACATTTTTGTGTAGGAAAGAACTGCAGATGCTGCTTTAAACCAAAAATAGACACAAAGAGCTGGAGTAACTCAGTGGGTCAGACCGCATCTCTGGAGAAAAGGAATAGGTGACATTTTGGGTCGAGATCTTTCTTCAGACTGATTGTTCATTGCTATGAGGTTTTAATACAGGCCAATAATAAACACTTTGCAGATTAAAACAAATTACTTTGCAGATTAAATTGATTTGTGTCAGCCTTACAGTTATTGGAGCAATCTTGATTTGGCCTTTGCAAGCATCAAGCAAATATACCAATCCAACAATGGATAAATGCAGGATAAAGCTTGCATGGAGCTTTTCAAAATAAAAAATATAAGACGGAACAATTGTATTTAGAAGAAAAAATCAGACAATTGGACTTAGATAATGCTAAAGACCCAACTATGGATAAACATAATAAGATATTAATATTGAAATTTAAACTGAATAGAATTTTATCTGAAAGAGTCATTAGACTATTTCAAATTACAAAACAGGAACATTTTGAATTTGGTCATAAACCACATAAACTCCTGGTACGACAAATGAAAAAACGGGAAAAAGATCATATGATATCAAAAATTAGGTCAGATAAAGGGGAATTGATAACACTAGCCAAAGATATTAACCAAGGATTCGCTCAATGTTATCAAAATGTATATACATCTAAAACATCAACAGACAATATCAAACTCACAAATTTCTTGGATAACTGCAATCTCCCAAAACATAATGTGATGGAACAGGAAGAATTAGGAACTCAAATTTCAATTAATGAAATACAAGAGTCAATAAAGTCACTGAAGAAAGGCAAAACTCATGGACTGGATGGAATAATAATGAGTTCTATCAAAGGTTTTATGAAATAATTGCTCCACATATACATTTATACATATGCATTCAAAGAACAGAAACTACCAAAAACACTTGTGGAATCAACTATAACATTAATACCTAAAAAGGATAAAGACCTAGAGGATCACGGTTCATATAGAGCCATTGCATTATTAAATACAGGTCAGAAGATATTAGCAAAAACATTAGCAAGATGATTAAGTAAATATGTTTGTAAATTAATAAACCCGGATCAAATGGGGTTTATCCCTAAAAGACATTCATCTAATAATTTGAGACGTCTTTTTAACATAATGCATTCATATAAGACAGAAAAAGACTTATCAATTATTTCATTGGATGCAGAAAAAGCATTCGATCAAGTAGAATGGGAATATCTTTTTAAAGTATTACAAAAATTTCAAATGGGAGATAATTTTAATGGATAAAATTATGATAAATGATAAACCCACAGCTAGAATATTAACTAATAATATACTATCCCCAAAATTTCAACTATCCAGGGGCAATAGACAGGGATGTGTTTTATCACCCCTTCTATTTGCCCTGGTGATAGAGCCTTTAGCAGAAAATATAGGAATTCACCCTAATATCCACGTTTACAGTACTAAAAAGTCTAATAATAAAATATCGTTATATGTAGATGATGTACTATGATATATTACAAAATCGCAAATTAGCATACCAAGCTTATTAATTTTAATAGAATAATTTGGTTCCTTCTCAGGATATAGAATAAATTGTAATAAAAGTGAAATAATTATGATAAAACCTCAAGAGCCAACACATCTTTTACAATACCCCTTTAAAATTACTACAGAAAAATTCAAATATTTGGGCATTCAAATTACCAGAAAATATAATTCTTTATTTAATGCAAATTATCTGCCATTACTTACTAAATTACAAGCGTCGATCCAATTTTGGAAAAAACTACCGATGTCCGTAATAGGCAGAATAAATGCCATTAATATGATTTTTCTTCCACAAATTCTGTACTTATTTCAATCAATACCAATATACATACCTAAACTTTTTATCAAAAAACTTGACTCATATATGGGACTATAAATCACATAGAATTTAAAAAAAAATTATGTAAACCCAAAGAATTTGGTGGACTTAATCTTCCCAACTATATGTATTATCATTGGGCAGTGAATATTAAAAATATAATGTACTGGCTGGACAGCTGAATATTACACGCAGAATGGACAATAATGGAGAGAGGATTGCATTCCTTTTAACATAGGAGCGACCAATCTCTCCCCAATAAAATTGAAAAATACAATATATAAGATAAATCCGATGATCCACAGCACAATACAAATCTGGAGACAAATAAAATCCACTCTTAAGTTAAGAAACCTTTCGCTTCTTTCACCGATAGTTAATAATCCGTTGCTTAAACCATCGACTATTGACAAAACGTTTACTCACTGGGAACGATTAGGAATTAAGACTTGGGAAGATATGTATGAAATGGGGAAAAATGTATCATTTAAAGAATTACAGCTTAAATACAATTTGGAAAGTAACCACTATTTTAGATATTTGCAAATCTGAGATTATCTGAAAAAATATTCACAAGATTATCAAAACTTGACGTTGGATCCACTAGAGCAAGGCATGAATAGACAGGTAGAATTGGATCGCTTAACATCATATTTCTATAATACTATTTTAAATATAGATCTACCTTCTACAGATGGTGTAAGAAAAGAGTGGGAACAAGAACTGTCTATAGAAATCCCTAAGGACAGATGGGAAGAATATTTGTTATATGTGCACAAATGTTCGATTAATGTCAGACACACCCTGATTCAATTTAAAATTGTACATAGATTATATTACTCGAAAACTAATGTTTTCCAAACGTCTCTCCCATCTGTGATAAGTGTCTAACACAAGAAGCAACAATAGCACATTCATTTGTCTCCTGTGTAAAACTTGAGAAATTTTGGAAGAACATTTTTGAAACTTTTTCAAAACTATTTAAAACAAGACTGGACCCAAACACATAATTAATTATTTTCGGAGCAATGGAAGCCAGTTCTGAGCTAACGTCATTTCAAAGATGTTTCCTCAACTATGGTTTGCTAATGGCAAAAAAACTTATAATTAAATTCTGGAAAAACGGACCTATCCCAACATTTAAAATGTGGATTACAAATATGTTGGAAATATTACATCTCGAAGAAATGAGACTTGTTCTAGCAGGAAAACCAGAACAAAACCTTAAGATAGGGTCGTCTTTGATTTATTACAAGTGTAATATGGTGCAACACAACCCTGGAAAGTAACCTTTTTAGAACTAGGTGGGGTGTGTATAACGTTATGAATTAGGCACATTCCCTTTCTTTTCTGTTTAATTCTATCTTTTTCGCATTTTCTTCTTATTTACTTTCTTTTCTTAACTCCCTTTTATTTTCGGGGCCTTTTTTTTACACTTCTGAGGACGATGTCTATTTATCCAATTATCAATCATTAACCGTTAATTATAGCGCCCTACACATCACTACTATCCTCAACCTTCTTTTTTCTTTCTTTTTTCTATCCAAAAATTAAAAAATTAAAAAGAAGTTGTCCATGAAATGTATTATGTTATATACTATGATTATTATGTATGTACATTGCTTCTAATAAAAATATTAAAATAAAAAGCTTGCATGGATCTCTGGAGCGCTAGTATGGGTGTTGTGCACTGAAGGGACTGGTTTCCGGAGGGTTAGTATGGATATTGTGGACTGAATGGATTATTGGACTTGCAGTTCAGTGAGTCATGGCTGGTGTGCTGGCAGTTCACTAAATCATGGCTGGTGTGCTGGCAGTTCACTTACTCATGCAGGTGGGCTGGTGGTGCAGTCACTCATGGCTGGTGTGATGGCAGTTCACTCAGTCACCCCCCCCCCCCCCCCCCACACTGCTCCTTGCCATTCCCCACCCCCCATGCATTCAGTCGATCTCCCCTCAACCACCCACCAGGCCCTCTTAGTAGCTCTCCAACAGCACAGCCATTTCTGCCTATTAGGTTCCCATGGCATTGAAGAAAACGCAGGCATTGCAAGTGGAAAAAGGATTTATTAAAGTTTAAAATATGAATGACTCTTAAAATATGACAACAAATTAAATGTAAAAAATAAGATATATTATGTTCTTTCGCATTGTGTCTCTTGTTGTTGTCTGCTGCTCACTGCCTCTTGATGGCTCTTGTCGATTAAAAAAAGACAATTTTAATATAGAGAGATTGAGCGGTCAAATTTTAACAAAGAAAATATGAGAATTTACCTCAAAAGTCATCATTCAGTGCAATTCAATTCAATTCAATTCAATCTTTAATTGTCATTGTGCAGTGTACAATACAGAGACAACGAAATCCAGTTGGTATCTCCGAAGGGCGAACTTACGAATAAACAAGTTATTGCGTAGTAGTATGAGTATATACATCTATACACATACAGTGGTATCCATGCAATTTGCTGGTGATTGGATAGTCCGGGTGGGGGGGGGAGGGGAGGGGTGGAGACAGGCAGTCATTGAGGTGCAGCGTTGAGATGTGTGACAGCCGCAGGGAAGAAGCTGTTCTTGAGCCTGCTGGTACGGCAGCGGAGGGACGTGTAGCGTCTCCCGGATGGGAGGAGGGTAAACAGTCTATGGTTCGGGTGTGAGCTTTCCCTGGTGATGCTGTGCACCCTGCACAGGTATCGTTTACTATGGACAGACTCATTCGAGGGGAGTGAGGAGCCTGTGATGCGTTGGTCAATCTTCACCACCCTCTGCAGAGCTTTCCGTTCAGCAAGGGAGCAGTTACCATCCATACTATGATGCAGTTGGTAAGGATGCTCTTGATGGTGCAGCGGTAGAAGTTCACCAGAATCTGGGGCGACAGGTGGACCTTCTTAAGTCTCCTCAGGAAGAAGAGACGCTGGTGAGTCTTCGTGACAATGTGGTGTGGGTCCAGGAGAGGTCATCAGAGATGTTGACCCCCAGGAACCTGAAGCTGGAGACACGTTCCATCCCATTTATATGGATGGGGGTGCGCGTGCAGCCTCTCGATCTCCTGAAGTCCCCAATGGGCTCTTTAGTCTTCTTGGAATTGAGACCAGGTTATTGTCGGCACACCATGCTGTTAGGAGCTGAACCTCCACCCTGTAAGCCGACTCATCGTTGTCGCAAATGAGGCCCATCACCATCGTGCCATCTGCATACTTGGTGATGGTGTTGGTACCATGTACAGGTATGCAGTCGTAGGTGAAGAGGGAGTAGAGGAGGGGGCTCAGCACACAGCCCTGGGGTACGCCAGTGTTCAGGGTGAGGGTAGATGAGGAGTGGTTATCCAACCTAACAGACTCTGGTCTGTTGATTGGAAATTCCAGTAACCAATTGCAGAGGGAGGGGTTGATGCCCAGGTCATTGAGTTTGGCGATCAATTTAGAGGGGATAATGGTGTTGAATGCTGAGCTGTAGTCGATGAACAGCATTCTCACATAGGTGTTTCTGTTGTTGAGGTGGGAGAGGGTGGAGTGGAGTGCCGTTGGGATGGCATCCTCCGTGCTCCTGTTCTTGCGGTATGCAAACTGGTAGGGGCCAGAGTGGGAGGTAGGCAGCATTTGAGGTGTGCCATGACCAGCCTTTCAAAGCACTTGGCGATGATAGGGGTGAGTGCAACTGGGCGGAAGTCACTGAGGCTCGCCGCGGTGGAGTGTTTTGGCACTGGCACGATGGAGGTAGTTTTAAGACACGTGGGGACAACTGCCTGGGCAAGTAGCAGGTTGCAGATGTCAGTCCAGACGTCTGTCAGCTGTGCAGCACAGGTCCTGAGGACACGTCCGGGGATGCCGTCAGGGCCAGCAGTCTTGCTTACATTGATCCTACTCAGTGCCACGTGTATGTTGTTAGAGTTGAGTGTGAGGGGCTGGTGGTCATTGGGGAGCACAGCCTTGATGGCCAACTCTTGGTTGGCCCTTTCAAAGTAGCAATGTTACAAAATTTTGAGATTTTAAAAATCAAGTCTGCAATTTATCCCATCAGATAAAGCATAAAAAGAAGTTTAATTTGACACCTAATTCACTTTCATATATTCAGTATTAAGAAAGTTATGGCCATTTTCATACTCGGAAATTAGCATCTTGTTCCCCATTGCCTTTCAATTGACTTAACTCAAAAGCTGTGATCTCGAACAGTTAAAAGCCCATAACTTTCTTAAAAATTAAGAGAACTCAATGAAATTTTCAGTTATTATAGATTGAAGCATTCTGAAACAAATATGAAACAATCTTACTTGGATGACCTGAAATTAAAGCATATAATTAGTTAGTTATCTAATTGTAGCTAATTACAAAATTCAATGAGTAGATCTAAACATCTATCCATTTCTTAAGAAAAGATAAACTTTTTTTAAATTGCCTAAGTGTCCAAATAACATTCACACAATAATCCACAATATAACATAATTTTTAAATCTAATTTTCATGAATTTCTGGGCCAAATGGAAGGAATTAAGTGTTTGATTCCTGTAAATTAATGGCCATTTAAATCAACTAGCGAGTGGGTTTTAGTGGAATGCGGTGGATTGGAACATTGTGGTTAGCGGTGAAAGTATGAAAAATACTGTTTGTTCATACATTTTTTTGGACCCCATTTCGCAACATGAAAATGGTATTAAAGCCTCCCTAAAAACCAACTTTTAATATAAAAATAAACTATTTACCTTTTTTTCTCCCCTACGCAAAATCCTTCCATTTGTCGGCGCTCACAGCTTTTGAAGGTGATTTTTAAATTACTCTAGTTAATAAATAATTTAGAGTAATTTAAAAATACCTTTATTCATGAAATGTCGGAGCGATTTTTCTTCCGCAACGAAATCGCCCGACATTGATCGATTTTTCCTGCCTGTGGAAAAACTGTACTTTAAGCCCGCCCCCTCTGAAAGGTGCCGAAGTCGCGCACACGGGGAGCGGCAGAACTGCAGCGCTGCTCAAGGTAAGTTTTGAAACATACCTATTCAAAGCGGCCATAAAAGTGATTGAGCTCCTCGAGGAAAGATGCGTCGCTGGAAGTGGGGGTGGAGTTGGTGGCTCTGTAGTCAGTGATGACCTGGATGCCATGCCACATGTGTCGGGGGTCAGAGTTGCTGTCGAAGTGCTCCTCGATCCGCAGCTTGTATCTGTGTTTGGCGTTCTTGATTCCCCTCTTCAGATTGGCCCTCGATGAACTATAGGCACGGGCATCGCCTGACCTGAAAGCCGAGTCCCGTGCTTTCAGCAGTAGCCTGACCTCGCTCTTCATCCATGGCTTCTGATTCGGGTATGTGGTGATTTGTTTGAGAGTGGTGACACTGTTATGGAGGAGTTGATGAAGTCCAGAACAGAGGAAGTATAGGCGTCAATGTCAGTGTGGGAGTCAAGGGTGGCCTGAGCTGCAAACGCATCCCAGTCAGTGTTACCAAAACGCTGCTGGAGTGTGGAGTGCGCTTCATCTGACCAAACCTTGACTGTCCTCACTGTGGGTTTAACGTGTCTGATGAGTGGGGAGTACTTAGGGAGCAGGAACAATGATAAGTGATCAGACTGACAAGGTGGGGAAGGGGGATGGCTTTGTACGCTTCAGCCATTTTGGTGTAGACTTTGTCCAGTGTCTTGTCCTCTTTAGTGACGAAGGAGACAGATGTAATTTTTCTCCAAGAAACTCACTTAAAAAAGGATGCAGAACATAGATTGAAAGCTAAATGGATTGAAAGCATATTACTCTTCATTTACACACAAATCCAGAGGTGTTGCAATACTAATTCGTAAAGGGATACCTTTTAAACATATATCAACAATAACGGACAGTGATGGTAGATATATTACAATACGAGGTGAACTATATGCACAAAAATTGACTCTTATTAATGTTTATGGACCGAATTCTGATAGCCCTTTGTTTATTAAGAAAATATTTAATACGATTCTGGAATTATCCCAACATAATTTAATAATTGGAGGAGACTTAAATTGTACATTAGATCCTTATTTAGATAGGTCATCAAGACAACGGAAAACAAAATCCCACTCCAGTGATTTATTAAACGAATATATAGATACTAGTAATATCAAATATGTCTGGAGAATAGAAAACCCAACTGGAAGAGAATATTCATTTTATTCACCGGTACATAAAACATATTCAAGAATAGATTATTTTTTGGTGGATTCTAAGCTAATTCCATTTACATATAATTCCAAATAACATGATATTATAATTTCGGATCATGCCCCTTTAACATTTATGATTAAAACAGAGACAATGGAGACTTAACCCACAAATTTTAAAGGATAAAGTATCTCAGGTATATCTTACTAAACAGATTAATATGTTCTTTGAAATAAACGATAGTCCTGAAACTTTGCCTTCTTTACTATGGGAAACATTTAAAGCATTTACGCGGGGAGCCGTGATTTCTTCCCAAGCATTTTATAATAAAAAGAATCGGGAGATGCAACAGGCATTGGAGAGGGAAATTAAACAACTAGACATAGAGAATGCGACTACAGCAACTACGATAAAATGTAATAAAATTGAAGCTTTGAAATACAAATTAAATAAAATATATTCAGATCAAGTTGTTAAATTTTATCAATATACTCAACAATTACATTTTGAATTTGGAGATAAACTCAAAAACTATTAGTGCGTCAATTACGGAAACTAGACGGGGAATAAACAATACATAAGATTAAATCAGAAAAAGGAGAATCCTTAGTGCAACCTAAGGATATTAACGAGAGATTTTTACAATATTATCAAAATCTTTATTCTGCTAAAACTATAGATAACCAGACAGAGATAGAATCATTTTTTTAAAAAATGCAATCTTAAAGGGTTAGATTTGAAAGATAGAGAATTATTAGATGCGGAAATAACAGTAAAATAAATTGAAGAGTCTATCAGATCATTAAAAAATGGTAAATCCACAGGACCAGATGGCATTGGCTCAGAATTTTATAAAACATTTTATGATTTGATTGTTCTGCATTTAAAGACATTGTATGGACATATCTATACTCAACAAAAATTACCAGAAATGTTAAATGAATCTACTGTAACACTTATACCAAAAATAGATAAGGATCTGGATGATCCGGGATCATATAGAGCTATAGCTCTGTTAAATACTGATCAGAAAATATTAACTAAAATGCTAGCAGCACAAAGATTAAGTATAGTGATTAATAAATTAATACACCCGGATCAAACAGGATTTATACCAAAAAGGTATTCTTCATACAATCTGAGATTATATTATATTATATACTCAATATTATATTATATACTCAATATTATATACTCAAAAAGAAATATTACCAAAGACCTAGCAATTATTTCATTAGACGCTGAGAAAGCTTTTGACCAGGTGGAGTGGCCCTATTTATTTTCGGTTATGAAAATGTTTCAACTGGGCGAGAAGTTTAGTACATGGATAAAAGTTCTATATACTAATCCAACAGCTAGAATATCAACAAATTAAATGTTATCAACTAAATTTAATTTATCCAGAGGTTGTAGACAAGTATGTCCATTATCCCCGTTATTATTTGAATTGGTAATAGAACCAGTAGCAGAAAGTGTGAGGTCCAATCCTGAAATATATGGGTATAAAACCAAAGATATGGAAAATAAAATCTCATTATATGCAGATGATGTATTAGTTTACGTTACTAAACCTGAAGTTAGTATCCCAAATATACTAAATTTAATAACTCAATATGGTTCGTTATCAGGATACAGAATTAATTGGAACAAAAGGGAAATTATGCCAATAATGGAAAGTAACCCACATATTTTACAACAATTTCCTTTTAAAATAGTAAAAGAAAAACTTAAATATCTTGGAATCTATGTAACAAAGAGATATACTTATTTATTTAAATCTAATTTTCCGCCTTTACTGAACAAATTAGATAAGAATATTTTGTATTGGAAAACATTACCCATTTCAACGATGGGTAGAATTAATGCGATAAAAATGATTTTTCTCCCGCAACTATTATACCTTTTTCAATTAATCCCGATATATCTCCCAAAAACTTTTTTTAAAAAGGTTGATTCTATAGTCACCAATTTTATATGGGATTATAAGAACCATAGAATAACCAAGAAACATTTATGTAAATCAAAAGTAAATGGAGGCTTAGCATTACCGAATGTTATGTTTTATTTCTGGGCAGTTAATATCAAGAATATGAACTTTTGGTTGGAAGAATTAGATAAACAACCAGACAGGTTAAAAATGGAAAAAGAAGATTGTTTACCTTTTGAAATTGGGTCAATTCTATTTGCTATTACCAAATTAAGCAAAAAAACCTATTAAAAAAACCCTATAATAGACAGTGGAATACGCACTTGGAAACAAATAAAGAAAACATTAAAATTGGATTATATACCACTATACTTGTAAACAATGCAGCATTTAAACCCTCATGGATGGATAAGGGTTTTTTACAATGGAAAAATCATGGAATTACAATGATGGGTGATCTCTATAGGAAAAATACCTTTCGCTCATTTCAGGAATTACAACAAATTTATGGACTTCAATCAAAGGATAACTTTAGATATTTACAAATCAGAGACTATGTTAAGTCAATTACAAATGAATATAGATTTAGAAAGATAGAAATTTTTGATGAATGTTTGAATAAACACCCGAACACAGAAAAAATGATACCATATATTTATAGTATTTTATTAGATAGCGATACTCCAAAGACGGATTTATATAGGCAATCGTGGGAAAATGAATTAGGTCAAACAATTAGACCAGAAATTTGGGATGAAAACTTACAACATATACATCACTGTTTGTTAAATACTAGACATTCTTTAATACAATTTAAAGTATTACATAGATTGCATTATTCAAAAACAAAACTGAATAGAATTTTTCCAAGTGTTTCCCCTATTTGTGATAAGTGTCAACATTTAGAGGCTAACCTAATGCACACATTCGTAAGTTGTATAAAAATTAATAATTTTTGGATGGAAATTTTTAAGATAATCTCAGAAGTCGTCAATACCAAACTGGTTCCTGACTCAAAATTAATAATGTTAGGAATAACGGAACCAAATCAATTCATTACTTCGAATCAAATAACTTTTATTGATTATAGTTTAATAATTGGGAAAAAATTAATATTAAAATTTAGGAAGGCTCTATAACCCCCACAATTAAAATTGTGGACCACAGAAATGTCGGAGACCCTATATTTGGAAAGAATAAGATTTGTCTTAATGGACGAACAAGATCTATTTAAAAAAATATGGTCCCCATTTATTGAATATTTGAAGGGGCAAACTGGTTCGGCACGAGAACCCGACTGAAACCAGAATCGAAGAATAGATGAAGTAGTACATTTCATAAAACGCGGAGATATCTCTAGCGATGCAAAATCTGTAGAATATTCCATTCTTTCCCAACTTTTTAGACTTTTTTTTTGTTTAATCTTTCGCTACTATTTTCTATCTTTATAAAAAAATGGGGAAAAAATAATATAGAAGCACAATTATTATGCAATCATTAATATAAATAATAGTGATTATGTATATCTACAAAGAACAAAATGATTTTTATTATGTCAACAATGAACACGCACCTTTTTATTATGTAATTGCTTCTAATTAATAAAAAAAAATAACAAACAAAAGGGAGCAAGAACAATGATAAGTGGTCAGACTGACCAAGGTGGGGGAGGGGGATGGCTTTGTACGCTTCAGCCATGTTGGTGTAGACTTTGTCCAGTGTCTTGTCCTCTCTAGTGGCGAAGGAGACATGTTGGTCATATTTGGGGAGTACAGTCTTCAGGTTGGAGTGATTGAAGTCACCCGCAACAATGATGGCTGCGTCGGGATTGAGGGTCAGTTGTTTGCTAATGGCAATATGCAGTTCTTTCATTGCAAGCTTGGCATTAGCATCAGGAGGGATATAGGCTGCAGTCACAACAGTGGAGGTTAACTCTCTGGGAAGATAGAACGGTCTGCACTTAACCAAGAGGAGCTCAAGGTTGGCTGAGCAGTGACTCTCAATGATGGTGGTGTCTGTGCACCATGCTTTGTTTACATACATGCCCCCCACCTCTGGTCTTACCGGAGTCAGATGTTCTGTCCGCTCGGAGTATGTGTCGTCCCACTAGCTCAATGGCACTGGCGGGAACATTGGAGTTCAGCCAGGTTTCGGTGAGGATCAGGATGCTGCAATCCTTGATCCAGTTGTAGGAGGCAATCAGAAGACGGAAGCAATCATCCATCTTCTTTGCCAGGGAACGGACGTTGGCAAGGAAAAGGCTAGTGATGGATGGCCTGTGTGGGGCTTGCTCCACCCTTGCCTTCAACCCACCTCAAGATCCACGGCGATGTTTTCAGGCCGGATGCCCAAGCTGACTTGGTGCGGCCCTCAGGTCTACCGCCCCGCAGCTCCGCACATTCGCCGTCCCGCAGCTCTGCGGATCTGCCGCCTCGCAGATCCGTGGTGAAGGTGAGTGCAGGAGGGAGCCGGAGTTTGTCCAGAAAGTCGACCGGGCAAACGCTATGGCCACAGCAACCGATATTTAAAGGTTCCTGCCGGCTATAGTGGATATAGCTCCGGGTGAGCAGACTCAAAACAAGAAGTAAGGTGAGGTAGAGTTTGCTGATCCAAGGGAGACACGGGGCATCGTGATGCACCCGCAACCCTAACCCATTTTGAATCTGCAGGCCTGCAAATCCAATCTCACAACACTTGAAGTGGAACGCAGACAGCAAGTCCTATCTCACAGCATTCCAAGCAAAGAGCAGGCAGCAAGTCCAACCTCACAGCACTCTAAGCAGACTGCACAGTTGCAAAAGGCACGCATTTTAATAGACACACAGTCGCAAAAGCCACACAGTTGCAAAAGCCACACATTTCAATAGCCACACATTTCACTAGCCACACATGTCAATAGCCGCACAGTTTCAATAGCTGCGCAGTCTCAATAGTAACACAGTTCCAATAGCCACACAGTTGCAATAGCCACACAGTTGCAATAGCCACACGGTTGCAATATCCACATGGATGCAATAGCCACACAGTTTCAATAGCCACACATTTCAATAGCCACACATTTCAATAGCCACACATTTCATTAGCCACACATTTCAATAGCCACACATTTCAATAGCTGCACATTTCAATAATCGCACAGTTGCAAAAGGCACAGTTGCAAAAGGTACACAGTTGCAAAAGGCACACAGTTGCAAAAGGCACACAGTTTCAATAGCCACACAGTTTCAATCATCACACTGTTTCAATAGCCACACAGTTTCAATAGCCACACAGTTTCAATAGCCACACAGTTTCAATAGCCACACAGTTTCAATAGTCACACATTTTAACCGCCACACTTTTAAATAGTCACACATTTCAAAAGCCACACTTGCAAAAGCCACAGTTTAAATACACATAATGGGCACACACAGGTCAGTAGACTCTAACTGTTCTGTAGATTTACAGCTCAGAACGAGTCGTGACCTCTCACTCGCCATCTTGCAGCAACAGAGCCACGTCCAAACTTCTGAGTATATTAGCTCCTCCCCCCCTAGAGGGGGCGTGGCCTTCATGGTGGTGATTGACAGGAGAGAGAATCTCAACATTTTTTAAACACTAATAACTCTTTTATTTTTCAGCGATGGGAAAAATCCTCTGCACCTGATGAGTGGTTTTTACTAAATTCAAAGATACAACACAAACAGGAAGTGGTCGAGATTAGACTTTTAATTATATAGATATCGTGGGTGACTAACTTCTCCAATATTGATGAGGACTTCTTCAATGCAAGAGGCTTAGAATGAGGCACAATGTTATTGCTATATCTAAGAGGGCTTTTTTGCTGTATCCAAACAACATGTGAATAGTCCAACTACGGGAGGGACCATACTGAACCTTGAATAGGGAAATTACCCTTGGCAGATAATTGGTAATTCAATGGGTGAGCATTTTTGGACTTCTGTAGGAAGGAACTGCAGATGCAGATTTCAACCGAAAATAGACACGAAAAGTTGGAGTAACTCTGCGAGACAGGCAGCATCACTGGAGAGAAGGAATGGGTGACATTTCGGATCTGAGTCTAAAGAAGGGTCTCGTCCTAAAACGTCGCCTATTCCTTTTCTCCAGAGATGCTGTCTGACCCGCTGAGTTACTCCAGCATTTTGTTTCTAACTATAACTTGCCAGGCATTGTCCTGACCCCACCTCTTTTCCAGGATTCTCCATCCCCACTACAATCTGTATGAGGAGAGGTCCCAACCCAAAATAGCGCCTATCCATGTCTTCCAGAGATACTGTCTGACCCACTAAGTTACTCCAACATTTTGTGTCCTGCACATTTCCAGCGTCTGCAGACCATGTAACTTTCATTGCATCAATGTCCGCAATCCACATAATTCCACAACTCCTGAATAATCCCGAAAATTGTACAATGCAATGCGACTGGGATGTATGGAAGGATTCCTGCTGGCGTTACTGTCTATTGAAGAAAGTGTTCTAAAGCTGCAGGTTCTCGTCGTTTTCCCAGAATTAAGGTGGAGAACTGGGCAATTTCTGAACCAATATTGCTTTTCTCATTGTTGTCAATTGGACGTAGAGGTTTGTAGGTTAATTGGCTTGGTAAAAGTGTAAATTTAATACTGTCTCTAGTGAGTGTGTAAGATAGTGTTTGTGTGCAGTGATCGATGGTCACTGTGGACTCAATGGGCCGAAGAGCCTGTTTCCCCGCTGTATCTCTAACCTACACTAAACCAAATCTAATCTTACTATTATACACAACTTGTCACGTGTAAATTAATAAATAAAATAATTGATTACGGTTATTTGACATAATGTAGATTTGAGCATTCTACCACAATACGATTCATCAAATCGTATGAAACAGACCTGCAGGATTTGGAGCAGTGAATGCTCCAGAACTCTTTTGTTCAGATTACAAATAAAATGACATGAAAACACAATTGGAAGAATCAATGACACATCAGGTGCCTTTCGAATTCTTCTCTTCTCGCACTGCAGTGTGCGGTTATTTTTCCGCTGATTTTCAGTAGTGGTTCATTGTCATGACAAAAGAATAGCCCATTGATGTCTTTATAATGCACACTGTATAAATACCAAGCGACATGAGGCAGTGAAACACTCAGTCAGTTTCTAACCTCACTGGACACAAAATGGGAAAGGCAAGGAGAGCTCAGTGTGTTTGCATTCTATTGCATTGCGTATCTCCTGGGATGAACTGTTAACTTACAGACATTTATTTTCCTCTCCCCACAGATCATCTTCTACGAGGACAGGAACTTCCAGGGTCGGCACTATGAGTGCAGCACCGACTGTGCCGACCTGTCCCCTTACTTCAGCCGCTGTAACTCCATCCGTGTGGAGAGTGACTGGTGGGTGGCATACGAGAGACCCAACTACATGGGGTACCAGTACGTCCTGAACAGGGGGGAGTATCCTGACTACCAGCACTGGATGGGATTCAACGACAACATCAGGTCCTGTCGCACCTACCCACATGTGAGTGAGAATTTGACGTGTTATATTCCATACACATCAGTACCAGGTGCTAGTCATTGTGTTTGCAGATTGAGTTCCTCAATGGTAATCCTTCAGCTGCCATTTATTTCATGATTGGGATAACAAGTGTTGAGTGTTTGAAGGCACTAGACCTGTATTTGCTGGCATTTAGAAGGATGAGGGGGAAACCTCATTGAAACTTACATTGGATAGAGTGGATGTGGAGAGGATGCTTCCACCAGTGGGAGAGTCTAGGACTAGAGGTCATAGCCTCAGAATTAAAGGAAGGCTCCTTTCGAATGGAGATGGGAAGAAATGTCTTTAGTCAGAGGGTGGTGAACCTGTGACATTAATTGCCACAGAATGCTGTGGAAGCCAAGTCAATGGATATTTTTAAGGCGGAGATTTACAGATGCTTGATTAGTAAAGTGCCTGTCCCACTTAGGCGATTTTTTTGGGGACTAGGCTGTCGCCACATGTTTTGTGGGGTGACGCCTGTATGATCGTGCGTTGTCTCCGCAAGTCGCCTAAAGAGTCGTAACTTTTTTCTTGTCGCCGCTGGATTTTGAAATGTTCAAAACCTTTCTCCGACTGTAGGCTTGACGGGGCTTGTCTTCTCCTGTGGTAGGTTGTTGCCAGGATGACGCAGGTTGTCACCGGGTGACGTTGGTTGTCGCCGGTGCTGACTTCGGTGAATTCCATTGGTGACTACCCACGTCAACCGGTGACGGGTACCGGCGACTGAATTGTCTTCAGTTGTCGCTGACAGGGTCGCAGCTTGACGTAGCTCGTCGCGGGTGGACGTAGGTTGACTTTGGTTGTCGTAGATTGTCCCGTGTGCGGTCGTAGGTTGTCGTAGGTGTGGTCATAGGCGGACATTCTAATGGGTCGCCGGTTATCGGTAGCTTGCCGTAGTTTGACGTCGACTTGGTGGTATTTTGCCGTAGACATTGTCGTGGGGGGGAGGGGGGGGGGGGGTCCAGTCGCCGTTCTATCGCTGACCTGCTACGACTATGACTGTCACCGGCAGTCACTGAAAAATTCACCAAAGTGGGACAGGCCCTTAAAGGCTTCAGGGGATATGGGGCGAAGATAGGAAAATGGGATTGAGAGCGAGAGATAGATCAGCCATGAGTGAATAGCCGGTAGACTTGATGGGCTAAATGGCCTAGTTCTGCTTCTATCACTTATGAACATATGAACATGAATTTCTCATTGTGTTTGGTCCTTCAAACTTGTTTATGTAACGTTATAACGTGGTACTGACTGACACTTTACACAAATAGAGGTTTAAATCCCAATATGATCTATAGCTTGTTTGGAGAGATAATAAAGTGTGTGCCTTCTGCTGGCTACATTAGATTATTGCACGAGTCACAATGATTATTAATTAGATATTGCTGATAAATTTGTTAGGAATTAATATGTTAATTCTTATTTTATAAATTTCCAGGATATACTATACTGAATTAACTAATCCTGCAAGGGCAGCTCTTAATCAGACCTTTACGTCAATATATTTGTGGATATTTTTACCTTTTCTCTGTTTATTGTTTCACATATTTCACTCTTTAAAAAATAAGATTATGTGGCAGTGAACACTGTTAATAAACCTTAAATTCAATTATTTAGTTTAACTGATAAATAGTTTCATCTTTAATCTCATTGTTGGTTATACTCCTACATTACACTTCCCACTTTACATCCACATATAAATGAATATTCACAATATCATTACAAATAACATTGTATAGCAGCATTTCATTATTGCCAAACCTGACATTGTCACCCTGCCCAGCAGATCATCTCACTTTAACTAGTTTTTTAGACTTCAACTAGTCTCTGGAATATTCCCGTCCTTATTAGGCTGTTTTTTCATCTTGGACCAAATGTGCATTTGTGTTTGACCCCAATTACAATCATATTTATTTTCCAGCAACGAGAAAGCAACTACAGGATGAAGATTTACGAGAGGCCTGACTTTGGAGGACAGATGATGGAATTCATGGACGACTGTCCCTCCGTCTACGATCGTTTCCGTTACCGTGACATTCACTCCTGCCACGTGATGGATGGTCACTGGATCTTCTATGAACAGCCCAACTACAGAGGCCGACAGTACTTCATGAGGCCCGGGGAGTACAGGAGATACAATGACTGGGGCGGCTACAACTCCACCATCGGGTCTTTCAGGCGCATGAGGGACTTCTAATCTGCTATTGCATGGCACAAATTTATCTTGTTAAAATATTTATCACCACAATAAAACATCTCTACTCCACTACTGTTTACTTCCGCAAATTTATTGAAAGTCTAAAGAGAGATGGTCTCTCATAATGTCACCGTGTGTTGTTTAGTTTAGTTTAGTTTAATTTAGTTTAGAGATACAGTGTGGAAACAGGCCTGTTAGCCCATCGAGTCCGCACCGACCAATGATTAACACTATTAACACTTTCCAACGCACATTAGGGACGATTTACATTTATACCAAGCCAATAACCTACAAACCTGCACGTCTTTGGAGTATGGTAGGAAACTGAAGATCTCAAAGAACATGGAGAGATGATGTTTTGGTCCTTTTGTGCAGTGACCAGCATCTACAGGTTACGGGGAGAACGTGTAACCTCCACACAGACAGCACCCGTAGTTGGGATGGAACCCGGGACTCTGGCCCTGTTAAGCAGTAAATCTACTGCTATGCCTCCATGCCGCACTTATTCGTTGCTCTTCAATGTTCTCAACAAAATGAGCAATCAAAGGTACAAAAATATGTTTGGGCTATTTAGAGGAATCACATCAGAGCCAGAGCTGATCTTGCCATCGTTTATGTGGCCACCTATAATATAGATAGACACAAAATACATAGGTAACTAAGTGGGTCAGGCAGCATCTCTGGACAACATGGATGGGCGACATATCAGGGCAGGACCCTTGGCACTTATGAGCCCACTTTCTTGGTCAGGACTAAGTTGCAAGTAACTTGGCTAAGCCTTCACGCGCTTGGGATAGGTCTGATTACATGGACTTTGACTCCTGATTGCTTTATTCCTTAACAAAAACAACCAGAATTTATGCGGCACTTTCAAATTATTAAAAAGTTCCAACATAGCTCACAGCAGTGTTATCAAATAGAATCTGGTACTCAAACATATGATAATATATTGTAGAAACAAGGAATTGCAGATGCTGGTCACTGCACAAAAGGACCAAAACATCATCTCTCCATGTTCTCCAGAGCCTGGCCCGCTGAATTACCCCAGTACTTTGTGTCTTATGATAATATATTAGGTCAGTTGACCAAACCTTGGGCAAAGGTCTTATAAAACAGTTTAAGAGAATATAGAGAAATGGAGGCCAATAGGATCAGGGAGCAAAATCTCAAATCTAAGATGTAGACAGATGCCAATATCGGCATGGCAAAAATCTAGGATGCTAAAGACACCTGTATCGGAGGAGGTCATATATCCTCGAGGTATAGTGGAAAAAATCAGTTACTTGGATCAGGAGGACAAAGGAATAAATGGTAAAGCAAGGACAGGCTTGTTATTGTTGGGCTAAGCTGTGTAGAAGCTATTTTGTGTCAGTGAGTGCCAAAGCCAATGGTTGGACAGGACCTGGTACATTTGGATACATTGGAATTCCTAAAGAAGCTCAGGTATTCAAGGCTGGTTCTTTCCGCAAACCTGGAACCAGAATCCCTGAACACCTGAAGGAATTTGGAATAATTAATTCAATGAATGAGACTTACAAATTAACGTATCGGCTGTAAGAAGGAGCAGTTAATAATTTAAGTCATGGTAAAATAACCCACATTGTGCAACGATAAACAAACTCTGGTCACGTCCTTCCATATTTTAATTCCCCAAGAAAAGAAGAAAAGAAGTATAGAAAAACCTCATACTTAAATTCTGGAAAACGCTCCTACATCAAAGGTAAAAATGTGCATTTCAAATATGCCCAAAATATTACACCTTGAAGATATGAGATTCCTCCCAGCAGGCAAATCAGACCAATTCCAAAAGATATGGTCTCCATTTATCGACTTATCACAAGCATAGGGTGCAACATAACTTTGAAAATAAATGGTTTCAGGAACTGGCGAGGGGTGTGTAAAGAAAAGAAGTAGGTACATCCCCTTTATCTTATCTTCTAATATTTTCTTTTTTACATTTTTCTCTTTTCCTTTGTCATCTTCTACGCCCCTACGGGTTCTTTCTTCTCACTCTCTCACGCACTTACGATTTTATCTAACTCGCTCTACTTTAAAAAATTAAACAAATAAAGAAATAAAATAAAAGTATAGAAAATAATATAAGCAAGATATTTAAGGGTTTATTAAAGTATCTTAGGTAGTGAGGGATATTAGTCTGAAAATGTGAAAATATCATAACAAAAATTTCTCAGTGAACATTGTTAGAATATATTTTAAACAAATTCCTGGTATTATTCTGAATATCAAGCACTTGTATTACAATACACAAACAAGTACTACTGGGCTTTGAAGTGTCATTGTACACCAAGGTATTTACAATATAACACAAAGATATTTCTGTTGTCCTCTTAGTAGACAAAAAATGCTGGAGTAACTCAGCAGGCGAGGCAGCATCCATGAGAGAAGGAATAGGTGACGTTTCGGGTCAAGACAGACTGGTTCATTTTTTCCAGTTATCCTCTTGCCTTCTTCTCAAGTACTTACAATAAAATGTGATCTTTAATATATGATTCATCAGATAATGTCGGTAAAAAAATGGACAAAACATTGTTCGTGTAGGAACGAACTGCAGATGCTGTTTTAAACCAAAAATAGACACAAAAAGCTGGAGTAACTCAGCGGGTCAGTCAGCATCTCTGGAGAAAGCGATTAAGTTATGTTTTGGGTCGAGCCCCTTCTTCAGACTGATTGACAGGTTTTAATGCAGGCCAATAAAACCAATTTGCAGATTACAATGAATAATAATGTGATTAAATTAATTTGTGTCAGGCTTATAGTTATTGGAGCAATCTTGATTTTGTCTTTGCAAGCATCAAGTATTATCCCAATCCAACAATGGATAAATGCAGGATAAAGCTTGCATTCTGCTGCCCTTCTCATATTGCACCAGAGGCAACCCCAACTAATCTGAAGAAACAGGGAACTGCAGATGCTGGTTTATTAAAAAAAAGGCATAAAATGCTGGAGTAACTTTGCTGGTCAGACTGCAGAACATGGATAGGTGATGTTTTGGGTCAGGTCCCTTCTTCAGACTGATTGTGAGGGGAACTGGAAGAAAGAGGGGGCAGGACAACGCCTGGTGAGTAATAGGGGGATACAGGTGAGGGTGGGGGTGGCAAAGGCCAGAGATGAAAAGACGGAAGTTGGAGATGGGGAGAAGAAGGGGAAGATGCAAGAGAGGAATAGATGGACAAAGTCTGGCTGGCAATAGGTGGATATCTCAAAAGAATAGAATAGAATAGAATGCTATTTATTGTCACTCAAACAAGTTTGAACAAAATCGCATTTTCCACAGTTTTTGTTTTACATTACAAAACACCCCAAGACCCACACTTAACACAGTTTACACAAACATCCATCACAGTGAGTCTCCAACACCTCCTCACTGTGATGGAAGGCAAAGTCTTATCTCTTCCCCCTGTTCTTCACCTGCGGTCCAGCTGTCCAACTGCAGCATCTGGGCGAACTGGGGCTCATGATGTTAAAGCCCCCGGCGGACGATGGTAAGCCCTGTGGCCATTAAGCCACGCCGGGCGATGTTTGGCCCCGGCTCCGTGTCCTGTAAACACCGTGGTTCAAGCAGTCGAACCCGCGGTCTAGCAGTCCAACTGCAGCATCTAGGCGAACTGGGGCTCCGATGATAGTGCCCCCGGCGGACGATGGTAAGTTCCGTGGCCGCTAACCCGCGCTGGGCGATGTTAGGCCCCGCTCCGTGTCCTTAAACCCCGCGATTCCAGCGGGAGAAGTTGCCGTTGCGGGAGCTCCGAAGAGCCGTCTCCCACCAGGGACCTGGAGCGCCCAATGTTCCTGACCACCGGGCCGCAGCCGGAGCTTCCGAAACTCCAGAGTCGGGTCGCAGCCGAGCGCCACCACAGCTCTCCCCGCTCCAAAGACGGCCAGCTCCGCGATGTCAGGTCCGCAGGCTCCGCGACTGGAGCCCTCAGGTTGGTCCCGGTCGGAGGCCGCCGCCGGCTCCACGATGTTAGGCCCAACGACACCGGAGACCCGACAGGGAAAAAGTCGGGTCCCCATACAGGGAAGAGATTGACGGTTTCCCCCTACATCCCCCCCCCCCTCCACCCCCCACATATACACAGCTTAAAAACATTACAAAATAAACTCAAAACCTACATTAAAATTTTTTTTAAAAAGACGGACGACTGTAGACGAGCCGCTGCCGTTAGGCGCTGCCACTCCCACTCTTTCTCCTTCAACTTTTCATCACTGGTCTTTGTCCAAGATTAGTGGATAAGTTTGTGTATGTATCAACCTTGCCCCCTCACTTGTCTCCACCCAATATGTTTCAGGCTATGCTCTTCACCAACTTTTCACCCCCCCACAATCAGTCTAAAGAAGGGTCCCGACCTGAAACGTCACCTATTCGTGTTCTCCAGAGGGGCTAGCTGACCCGTTGAGTTACTCCAGTATTTTGTGGCCAACCAGTGTGAGTTCCCTTTTCTCAACAACCTTTCCTTTTAAACATTTAACTATTGCTGGTTATCTCAGCAGATTAAACTGGAATCAAATTATCAAGGTATAATCAACTCAATAACTTTGTTTTAATTGAGACATCCACTGCAGGTATCAAAGAAATGGTTTCTGAAGTGACTATATTAGCTACAGTAATATGAGCAATGTGGAATTATTTTTATTGAAAGCTTAACAATTTTCTCAATAGTTTTAGTTTAGTTCAGTTTAGTTTAGAGATACAACAGGGAAACAGGCCCTTCAGCCCACTGAGTCCGCGCCGACCATCGATCCCCGCACACTAACACTGTCCTACACACATTAAGGACAATTTAAATTTTTATAGAAAGTCAATTAACCTACAAACCTGTACGTCTTTGGAGTGTGGGAGGAAACCGAAGATCTTGGAGTAATCCACGCGGTCACGGGGAGAATGTACAAACTTCGTACAGGCAGCACCCATAGTCAGGATCGAAACCGGGTCTCTGGCGCTGAAAGCGCTGTAAGTCAAGTCAAGTCAAGTCAAGTTTATTCGTCACGTACACATACGGGATGTGCAGTGAAATGAAAAGTGGCCGTGCCTGCGGACTTTGTGCAAAAAACAAACAAACAAACTACCAACAAACCACAAACAGAATCGCATGTTCTTTTTTATATTAAATATTGTGGGCGGTATTGTGGTCCAGTAAGTTAGTAGAGTTAGTCCCTGGTGAGATAGGAGTTTACAGTCCGAATGGCCTCTGGGAAGAAACTCCTGCTCATCCCCTCCGTTCTCACAGCATGGCAACGGAGGCGTTTGCCTGACCGTAAGAGCTGGAACAGTCCGTTGCAGGGGTGGAAGGGGTCTCCCATTATCTTATTGGCTCTGCAGTTGCACCTCCTGATGTATAGTTCCTGCTGGGGGGGGGGGCGAGAGAAGTCCCCATCGTGCGTTCAGCCGAACGCACTACTCTGCAGAGCCTTCTTGTCCTGGGCAGAGCAATTCCCAAACCAGATTGTAATGTTTCCGGACAAGATGCTTTCCACAGCCGCAGAGTAGAAGCACTGGAGGGTCCTCGGAGACACTCTGAATTTCCTCAATTCTCAATGAGGTGGTAAAGGCGCTGCCTTGCCTTGTCTTACTCACGAGTGCTGCAGCGTGCGATGTCCATGTCATATCCTCAGAGATGTGGACTCCCAGGTATTTAAAACTCCTCACCCTATCCACAGTATCCCCATTTATCCTCAATGGTGTGTACGTCCTCGGATGATGTGCCCTCCTAAAGTCCACGATCAGCTCCTTCGTTTTTTTGATGTTCAAGAGGAGGCTGTTGTCCTGACACCAGAGTGCCAGATCAGCTACCTCCTCCCGGTAGGCCTTCTCATCGTTGTCTGAGATCAGGCCCACCACCACAGTGTAATCAGCAAACTTGATTATCGAGTTGGAGCTGAACCTAGCCACACAGTCATGTGCGTACAGGGAGTACAGTAGGGGGCTGAGGACGCAACCCTGGGGGGATCCTGTGCTCAGGGTGAGGGACTTTGATGAATTCCCAGCAAGTAAGGCAGCAACTCTACCGCTGATTCGGGAAAGCATCCAACATAATTATGAACCACACACACCACATATCCCTCTGTTCCCGGCAGCTCCATGTGCCTACCTAAAAGCCTCTGAAACGCCACTATCATATCTGCCTCCACCACCCCTCCTGGCAGTGTCTTCCAGGCACCCATCCGATCTGTGTAAAAAAAAATTGCCTTACACATCTCCATTCAACTCCCCCTCTCACCTTATAGCTATGCCTTCTAATGTTGGACATTTCCACCCTGGGGAAAAGGTTCTGGCCGTATCGGTGCCTCTCATGATGTTATATACTTCTCTCAAGTCTCCCCTCAACCTCCGACGTTCCAGATGAAGGAAGATGTAAAAAAAGTTTCCCCCCACCCCCCAACCCCCACATAATACAACCTAAAGTTACACTAAAACATACAAATAAAAACAGACTGAAAACAACAAAATGAGGAAAGGGATGAGGCAGGCTGTTGGCGAGGCAGCCATGCACGGCGCCACCTGGTGGATGCAGTGTAGACAGAGAAATTGAGGGCGGGTGATTGCAACCTTGCAAGAGGCAGGGTGGGAGAACATGCAATCCATATAACTGTGGGACAATAGTAGTTGTCAGTCGTTAATGTGTGCCCTGTGATGGAAACAGAGAGGTCATAAGTGGTAGGAGCAGAATTAGACCATTCGGCCCATCAAGTCTACTCCGGCATTCAATCATGGCTGCTCTATTTCTCTCTCTCCTAACCCCATTTTCCTGCCATCTCCCCATCATCCCCAACACCCATACCAATCAAGAATCTATCTATCTCTGCTTCAAATCGAGGTTGTGAAGTGTCAGAGAATGTCCAAGTGAATTTGAGGGGAGGCTGGAAGTTACTGGTGAAGTTGATGAAATCGCTGAGTTCTGCACAGGTGCAGATATAATGTCAATATAATGGAGAAAGATTGGTGCTGAGAATGTGAATTCTCCTGATGTGGTGACCCACTTGGCTCCATCTGCCATTTATTTTCCCTGTCACCCACCTGCTTTTGTTCCCCTACTCCACCCCTCCCTTCCCCCGTCTGGCTCCATATCCCCAGCATCTTTCAACTCTCCTCAGTCCACCTATCATCTACTGGTCCCAGCCTCATTCTTAGGTTCTCTTCATTCTTGCCATCTTCCCTCCCCATTCTCAGTCCCGATGCAGCATCTCAACACTAAACGTTGAAAACTCCTTTTCTCTCCCCGCAGATGCTGCTTGACCATTTATGGACCCATAGACTCATAGAGTCTCACAGCTTGGAAACTGGCCCCATCGGCCCAACTTGCCCATAACATGTCCCATCTACACTCGTCCCACCTGCCTACATTTGGCCCATATCCCTCTAAACCCATCCTATCCATGCACCTGTCTAAATGTTTCTCCAGCAGTTTATGTTTTGCATTGGGAATTACAGTTCTCTCAAAATGGGACAGAGGTAAGGCCTCTTGATGATGGTGATGAAGCTCAGTCTTTGGATGAAAAGGAGCAAAGCACAGGGGAAGGACTTGACATAATCCGCTATATATTTACATAGAAACATAGAAAATAGGTGCAGGGGGAGGCCATTTGGCCCTTCGAGCCAGCAGCGCCATTCATTGTGATCATAGCTGATCATCCCCAATCAATAACCCGTGCCTGCCTTCTTCCCATACCCTTTGACTCCACTAGCCCCTAGAGCTCTATCAAACTCTCTCTTAAATCCATCCAGTGAATTGGCCTCCACTGCCCTCTGTGGCAGGGAATTCCACAAATTCACAACTCTCTGGGTGAAAAGGTTTTTTTCTCACCTCAGTCTTAAATGGCCTCCCGTTTATTCTAAGACTGTGGCCCCTGGTTCTAGACTCACCCAACATTGGACACATTTTTCCTGCATCTAGCTTGTCCAGCTTCCATAAGATTCCCCCTCATCCTTCTAAAATTTCCATAAAATGTATTGCATTTGGAAGTATGACTTCCTGTTGCAGACTAAGAAGGTACTAATTTGATTGTTGCATTACTCATTGTGAAATATTTTTTTTCCATGGTACCTTATCTTTGATCTTTAATTCCAACAAGTAGTTGGATTTATTTGTCCATCTGTCTCAATGGCTTTAGTGAGGCAAAATGTATGTCACTCTTACATACCATTAGCATCTGCAATATTGTCAACAGAATAAACAAATAAACATTAAAGTGGCTAATAAAGAAGAGAATATTTTATTATTTCCAAGAATATTTCAGAGAGTTAATGACAAATAGCGGAAATCTAGGAGTCCCTCATGCGCCTGAAAGACCCGATGGTGGAGTTGTAGCCGCCCCAGTCATTGTATCTCCTGTACTCCCCGGGCCTCATGAAGTACTGTCGGCCTCTGTAGTTGGGCTGTTCATAGAAGATCCAGTGACCATCCATCACGTGGCAGGAGTGAATGTCACGGTAACGGAAGCGATCGTAGACGGAGGGACAGTCGTCCATGAATTCCATCATCTGTCCTCCAAAGCCAGGCCTCTCGTAAATCTTCATCCTGTAGTTGCCTCCTCGGTACTGGAACAGAAAGAAGATGGTGATTGCCTTGATGCACCCAAAATTCAGTCTCTGAAAGGCTACCTCCTAGTGGGATTGACGTTTACTAGTGGTTTACAACCAGGGACATTCCAGTTAACTCTACCTGAGCAATTGATTATCAACTGACTATCAGCTAGTATCCATTTCTGATACTAGGACCTGGTAAACGTTAGGAACCACAAGGATCATTATATTTTTGGATGTTTGGCACGTATCATGCTGGTACCACTTCTCTTTTTCGGGATTGGGCTTGAACCTCAGGGTCTATGGGTCCTATTCTGATAGATGAGAAATCACGACAAATGCCATGCTCTCAGCAAACGTGCCGTGAAACTGGCAATTAAACCAAGCAATGGGTATAAAATGAAGAATGTCCGAGCCAACCAAAACTGCAACAAAGTAGTGTAAGGTTTGGAACAGGAAAGTCAAGTCTGTTCCATCAGGGATAGAAATACTTTGGATATTTTGGTTGTCAGTATTAGTAGTTTCTTATGGAGGTTTCCCCATCATTAATTTCAATATAATTTTATAACACCTGAAACTAATGGTTTCAATGGAAAGGTATCTTTCATTAGTTTAAACATCCAAGGTGATAATCTTTTATCCACTCACATTACTTAGTGCAAATTCATTTATCCAATTATGTTGCTTAAACTTTGGACTAACATGGACTTCACTGATTCGGACAATCTTGCCCTTAGAATAAATCTGTATAGTTACTGCATGGATCAAGTTATTAATGTGTACGCATTATAACAAATTTAGGATAGTGTAGATGTTTCACAAACACATTCTTACTGCAGGTTGAAAGAGCAGAAGTGGTGCATCAAAAACAAATGCGTACCAATTTGGCGGCACAGTGGCGCAGCGGTAGAGTTGTTACCTTACTGCGCTTGCAGCGCTGGAGACCCGGGTTCCATCCCGACTATGGGTACTGTCTGTATGGAGTTTGCACTTCTCCCTGTGACTGCTTCGGTTTTGTCCGATATCTTTGGCTTCCTCCCACATTTCAATGATGTACAGGTTTGTAGGTAAAGTGTAAATTGCCCCTAGTCCCTACTGTTCATATGCGGGGATCGCTGGTCGGCGCGGACTCGGTGGGCCAAAGGGACTGTCTCCCTATCTCTAAACTAAACCACAATTTGCAATTTTCTACTCCTCGATCTGGATTAATCTGCAAGCCAGGAAAGATGACTCACCTGTGGGAATCTGCGGCAGGACCTGATGTTGTCGTTGAATCCCATCCAGCGCTGGTAGTCAGGATACTCCCCCCTGTTCAGGACATACTGGTACCCCATGTAGTTGGGTCTCTCGTACGCCACCCACCAGTCACTCTCCACACGGATGGAGTTACAGCGGCTGAAGTAAGGGGACAGGTCGGCACAGTCGGTGCTGCACTCATAGTGCCGACCCTGGAGGTTCCTGTCCTCGTAGAAGATGATCTGTGGGGAGAGAAATAAAATCACGTCAATGGAATTTTTACTTTTTCCAATGAATTGTAGAACAAATATGATCTTTTTGAAGGTTTGCCTTACCTTTCCCATTTTGAGTTTGGAGTTGGATAAGCAAGTGCGGGTGCTGTTTGGTATTTATATATCCGAGTCAATGCCCTGAAAGAGAATGCCTTTGCTATTTCAACAAATCCCAGTACAAGTCAGCAAAATAAACTGTGAATTGAAATGGGTTAGGGGTATTTCAGGAAAACTCTCGTACTCACAGTAAATGAGCGATTTGCTTTTGTGTCATTTTGATTATTTTGTGTCTGTTGTCCACTCTGCAGTTGTTTGAATGATTCAGGGCGTAAGTCAGGAAAAAACTACATTCTAGAATAGTTATGGCCTAGGAGACGCTTGAGAGACGCATGATTTGTTGCTAATTTTGCAAACATTGCTGCCAGGCCATCTCTTTATTCCAATTTAGTTTTTATTGCTTTTATGTATACACAAATAAAACACAAATATAATAAAGAAACATACAACATTACAGTGAAACGTACAACAGTGCAGCGGGGGTTCAGTTCACAATTAATGATGTCGTATACAGAACTATTTTCATATTAAAACATTTTCCAATTACTTACATTATTGTCTATAAAATTATACAATGTTGATGTCTTTATTTCTTTTTTTTTAATATTTTTATTAGAAGCAATACATATTGCCAATGATATAACAGTTTTTCAAATACACATTTAACTTGTTTCAAAAGTTATACAAATATTACAGAATGATTTATATAAGCTTCTTTTTTTTTAGAAAGTAAAGAAAGTAAAGAGGTGAAAGAATAGGTGTTTAATCAAAGAGGAGTGTGATTAAATAATATTGATTATGATTATATATAAAAAAATAAAAACATTTTAAAAACACAATTTAAAAAAATAATTATAAAAAAATTAAAAAATAATACAAGCAAACAATTATTACACTTTAAAAAATAAATAAATAAATAAATAAAATAAAGTATACATCTTAACAATGAATGGAACAATTTCACACAACAATATCTATAGAGGCGTGTATACAAATCTCAGAATAGATCTTTTCATCTAATCCTACAACCGGGTAATTATTGAGTTACAATGCTGAGCTCAGCTACCCCTTCATATAGTCAGTGAATGGAGACCATATTTGTTCAAAAAGTTCATAGTTGTCCATTAGGACAAACCTGATTCTCTCCAAATGCAGCGTCTCCAACATTTCCACTGCCCACATTTTAATTGTGGGGGATAATGTTCCCTTCCAGAATTCTAATATTAATTTGTTTCCAATTATTAAACAGTAATCAAGGAAAAAAAATTGATTTACTGTAAATATTTGATTTGAATCTGAAACTCCTAATATTATTAGCTTTGGGTCAGGATCCAATTTAATCTTAAGAACTATAGAAATGATTTAAAAAATTTCAGTCCAATAACTATTAAGTTTTATACATGTTACAAAATTATGCGTTAAATTAGCTTCTGAATTCTGACATTTATCACAAATAGGGGAGATGTTAGGAAAAATTATAAATTTATTTCGTTTTTGAATAATGTAATCTATGTAATACTTTGAATTGTATCAAGGTATATCTGGCATTTAACGAACAACGGTGTATACGTTGTAGACTTTTTTCCCAAGTATCTTTTAATATAGATAAACCTATTTCATTTTCCCATGTTTGTCGGTATGATTCTGTTGTTGGAATTTCCCTATCCAAAAGAGTATTATATATATATGCTATTAGTTTTTCTGTATTTGGGTGCTTGTTGTGCACTTCATCCAATAATCCTAGTTCTCTATTTTTATAATCTTGCACGTTTGACTTAATATAGTCTCTAATTTGTAAATACCTAAACAAGTTATTTGGGTGCAATCCGTAGATATCTTTTAACTCTTGAAATGAGAGAAATTTCCCTTTCCTATAAAGGTGTTATATCCTTATAATTCCTAAATTTTTCCATTGTCTAAACCCCCTATCCAATATAGAGGGTTTAAACAAAGGGTTATTCATAATTGGTCAGCAAAGCGACATATTATCCAAATGTAGAGTCTTAACTATTTGTTTCCAAATACGTCTATTGCTATAAATTATAGGATTTTCCCTATAAAAAAATTTTTGTACCACCCTTGGAGCAAGGAGCATCGAACTTGTATCAAAAGGTAAACAGTCTTCCTTTTCCATTTTTAGCCAAGCTGGTTCCTGATCCATATTTACCAACTAAAAATTCATATTCTTAATCTGAACCGCCCAGAAATAATATAAAAAAATAGGTAGTGCTAATCCTCCATTCATCTTAGATTTACATAAATGTTTTTTACTCATTCTATGACTTTTATAATCCCAAATAAAGCTATTAACAATAGAATCTTTTTTTTTTAAGTTTTAGGGAGGTATATAGGGATAGCTTGAAATAAATATAATAGTTGTGGTAAAAAAATGATTTTAATGACATTTATTCTGCCGATCATTGATATTGGTAATGTTTTCCAGTATAGAATATTATTTTTTAGTTTATTTAATAATTGGGGATAATTTGATTTGAATAGAGAATTGTAAGATTTAGATACATTAATTCCTAGATATTTAATTTTGTCCGTAACTATTTTAAATGGAAATGTTTGTAATATATTTGATTTGATTCCAGTTATAGGCATAATTTCACTTTTATTCCAATTAATTCTATATCCTGAGAATGTACTAAATTCAGTTATGACATTAAGTAAATTAGGACTACTAATCTCTGGTTTTGTAATATGTATTAAGACATCATCTGCATATAAAGATATTTTATTTGTTGTGGTATTGGTATTATATCCATATATTTCTGGGTCTGATCTAATCGTTTTGGCTAATAGTTCTATTGCAAGAGCAAATAATAAAGGTGATAACGGACATCCTTGTCTACAACCCCTAGAGAGATTAAATTTGGCTGATTTTCTTGCCGTTGGATTCAAATATAAAATTCTTATCCATTTACAGAATCTATCCCCCAATTGAAACTTTTCCATTATATTAAATAAATATAACCATTCCACCTGATCGAATGCCTTTTCTGCATCTAGCGATACAACCGCTAATTCCCTGTCCCGTACTCTTTTTGAATATATAATATTAAACAAGCGTCTGAGATTATGGGATGAATAGCGTTTTGGAATAAAACCTGTTTGATCATAATGTGTTAATTTAGAAATCACCAGACTTAATCTCCGAGATAAAACTTTAGTTAATATTTTTTGGTCTGTATTTAGAAGTGCGATCGCTCTATATGATCCTGGATCTTCCAAATCCTTATCTACCTTAGGAATGAGTGTAATTGTGGATTCATTTAAAGATTCTGGTAATTTGCCTTGTTCATATGCATATCTATATACTGTATATAATCTTGGGGAAATCAGATCTTGAAATTTTTTATAAAATTCTGCACTCAGGCCATCAGGGCCCGCTGCTTTTCCATTCTTTAACAAACTAATTGATTCTTCAATATCTTTTACTGTTATTTCAGCGTTTAACAAATGTCTACCTTCCTGATCTAGACTATTAATTTGACACTCTTGTAGGAATGTTTCCATACCATCTGTTTGTCCTGTTAATTTAGGTGAATAAAGATTTTGATAATATTGTAGAAATCTGTCATTAATATCTTTTGGTATCGTCAATATATTTCCATGCGCAGATCTAATTCTATGTATCATTTTTTCATCTTCTAATTTTCTAAGTTGTCGTGCTAGTAGTTTTTGTGGTTTGTCTCCAAATTCAAAGTGCACTTGTTTGGTTTGTTGAAATAGTTTAATGACTTGGTTAGAATATATTTTATTTAGTCTATATTTTACTATTGCAATTTTATTACTTAGCTCTTTAGAAGGGTGTTTTATGTTTTCACTATCTAGTTGTTTTATCTCATTTTCTAACTTTTGTTCCATCTTTCTATTTTCTTTATTAAAATAAGCTTGTGCTGATATTATTGCACCACGCATAAATGCTTTAAATGTATCCCAAAGTAACGATGGTGAAATTTCAGGTTTGTCATTAGTTTCAAAAAATAGTTTAATCTGTTCCACTACATGTTTACAACAGTCCTTATCCTTTAATATCTGGGGATTAAATCTCCAAGTAGTAGTTTTATTAAGTATATCTTTTAGTTTTATCTTGAATGTTAGTGGCGCATGATCTGAAATAATAATATTGTGATATTTTGCATCATACGTAAAAGGTAGTAATTTTGAATCTATTAGAAAATAATCTATCCTAGAGTAAGTTCCATATACGGGCGAGAAAAACGAGTATTCTCGTCCGGATGGATTATCTAGTCTCCAAATATCCTTAACATTAGATGTATTAATAAAATAATTTATAAGTTTACTTGAATTAGAGGTAGCTTTCCTTTTTGTAGAAGACCTGTCTAGGTAGCTATCTAAGGTGCAATTAAAATCACCCCCAATAACTAAATTATATTGCGTGGAAATAGGAATATTATTAAATATTTTCTTAAAAAATAATGGATTATCAAAATTAGGGGCATATATATTCACCAAAATTACTTTCTGTGAATATAATTCCCCTGTAATTATTACATATCTACCCTCTTTGTCCTCTATTACAGTACTTTGTTTAAAAGGTATACCTTTACGGATAATTATTGCAACTCCTCTAGATTTGTGTATAAATGAAGAGTGATATACCTTGGAAATCCATTTTGCCGTTAATCTATGTTGAGCATCTCTTTTAAGATGAGTCTCTTGAAGGAAGATCACGTCTGATTTCAATCTGTTCAACTGTGCTAGCACCTTTCCCCTTTTAATTGGTTCATTAATTCCCTTAACATTCCAACTACAGAAGGTAATTCCACCCCCCCCCCCCCCCAGTCTTCACATTCATGTCTTGCATTTTACTGTTAGGGTGGTTTTTTTTGGAGTAGCCTTCTCGACCCCTCCAGCCCAGCGGTATACCCAAACGCCAACCTGATGAAAATGTCTATCCTCAGTAATCCATATACATGTCTTCTTAAAGTAATTATACAATATCGCTCATAATTACATTCATATAATATATAACATAAAATCAAATACTTAATATATAAGAAAAAATAAAAAGTGTAATTAAAAAAAGAGGAAAGGGTGTTAACAGGGTGCCCAGAAAAAAAAGAAACTACACTGATATGTAGTGTAGTGTGCATTTGTGAAAGCCACACTAGCGTGGCTATTAATCTATTGACTTCCGTTTTTATTAAAAAAGATGTTAAATGTTCCAGCTCCTATCTATAATGCTGTGTATATTGGGTGGGGTACTAACTTTAAATACTTAGTAATTATTTCTATTATTCATATTACTAATTACTAGTTATTAATTTCTATTATAATTAATATTATAATAAGTAATACTATATTAGGGGAACAATTGAAATTTTACTAATTAATACCAAACTATAACAACATGTCCATTATTCCCCCTCTTTCTCAATGAATAATTCATAACCGCAGGTCGGTGATAAAAGTTCAGTCATCTTCTCCTTCCTCGCTTGCTTCTTCTTCTGCTTCCTCTTCTGCCTTCTTCTGTATGTCTCGAGCAAATTCCAGTGCGTCGGTATGCTTAACAAAACGATATTCCTTGTTGTCGTAGGTCACTCTCAATGTTGCTGGGTACATCAAACCATATCTGAGATCCTTTATATCCTTTATATTCCGTAGAATACCTCTTGTTTCTGTGAATAAAGATCTTCTCTTAGCCACTTCAGCCGGGTAATCTCTGAAGATACTGATGTTATCTCCTTCGTATTTCAAATTCTTCTTTCTTATTATTATCTTCATCATTTCTTCAAAATCATGATCGTGGGCCACCTTTACAATCATTTGTCTTGGCGGTGCACCTCTGCCAGGGGCCCGTCTTAAAGCCCTGTGAGCACGGCCCAACAGGGGTTCTTGATCCAGATCCAGAATGTCCTTTAGGAATTTTGCAGCAAATTTTCGCGGGTCTTGATTTCCTTCCCGCCCCTCGGTCAATCCTACGATACGTAAATTCTTACGTCTTTGTCGTCC